>JARUPZ010001432.1:0-20699 GCA_031213475.1 Nereocystis luetkeana
ATAGCTCAACCCGGGGACAATCTATGCAGCTCATGTAGCTTTTACAGCTTAAAAGCGGGATTCGCCGCGATGGGCTGATGCCCGCCTGCGGCTCCGCGCATGCCGATAACGGTCGAGGATGTAGCCGAATCGATGCAGTAAATTCGACCGGATTGAATAGAGGTGCACTCATTCAGGCCGAGCAGAGGATTTTTAGTTGACTACCTGGTATATGCCAACGACTGTTGTTATGCTTGCTTCATAAATAACAAGAATCCGCTACACCCTACGCAGAGTGTTCGAGTATTAACAGTAAACCTAGGTGTAGCGGTAATTACTCGGGTAGATATGATATGAATATTTCTCCCCCAAAAAGCTAGATATATCCCGTTTTAAGATGTATCGTATTGTCACCATAGCCGTATCCATACTATATCACGTCATATGGGAAAAATACGAACACAAATGTGGAATATGAGCTGTATCATGGAATCCACCCGGATACTTCGTGGGATATATCTGCGAACCGGCCTTGATATATCCGATATGCCACGTGATATCATACAATCGGTATGTGTTATACCTGGGTTTATCACATGTTACACATCAGGAAACACTGCTGGGACTGCTTAAAATGATGTATGTTACCAGGTGTCTGGTACAAACGCTATTGATACTTGTAGCATGCAACCACTGTTGAATGCACACAGCCGCAGCATATTTGTTACGCTACACATTTTAGTCAGGCACCATAATATCATTGTCATTGCTTCATTTGCCACGACAGAGCGCGTCGTCGTGAGGCCATAAAAAAAATGACGGAGAACCCTCGGAGAAACACAAAATAACGCCATCGCAACTATTTGGCAACAAGCAAGCCGCCTGACGCCAACATACTGCCTCCCCCCCTCTGCGTCTACCAAGCTAGAACCAACCCCCTCTCCTTCCCAGCGATTTCCAAGAAACAAAAACCCATTGTCCAAATAATATATGGTCGGTTTGAACTGGTGCTCGCGTGTTCCAAAACGGAGAAGACTCGGTGTTACTGCTCAATACGACTATATCAGTTGAAACGAGGGATGTTTCAGGGCCACCTCCCTCCCTTACTGTAACTCTACCTTCTGCAACTTCTCCCTTGCTGCTGATACTACCTTCCTTGCACGATCCCCTACCGCAAATGCCAAATCTTCCCTCCGCGCACTTACTTGCAAAGAAGCACCAGACGAAAACTCATAAATTAATTGCTGGTTTGTATTTGGCAGTAGTAGTAGTTAACGCTTTTG
Source organism: Nereocystis luetkeana (assembly GCA_031213475.1). NCBI lineage: Eukaryota > Phaeophyceae > Laminariales > Laminariaceae > Nereocystis > Nereocystis luetkeana. The sequence continues at coordinate 1,263 of JARUPZ010001432.1, forward strand.
GCGCTTGTGGGTTGTCGCAATCCCTCCACCAGGGTTGCAACGACATGCCCCCCCCCAAAAAAAAACAAGAATCGAAACCAATGCTCATCTCTCATGTCTACATGTCTACGAAAAGGAACAGCACGGCATCGACGAGGACACAAGCGGTGCTCGTACGAAGATATATATGGAGAGCGAAACGTATAGGTTTTACAGAGGCAGTACGAAATTTAAATGTAAAACCATATATTCTACCGCTTCCTGGAGCACTGGCAAACCACGAGAAAACGGAGCACAAGGTACGACAAAATGCAAGAATGGCCAGAAAATAATTGCGACACGCAGGAAAATTACGTTCTCGGCGTTCTTGTCTGTTAGACTAGCATCCTTCTCAATGATGGTATTCCCCGCCACCGAAATCAGTCGCCTAGAAGCCGCTGACGTTGCGTCTACTGAAGATGAACCTAATCCATTCCTGCCTACTGTCATCATGTCGTTTTTCATGATACATTATGCAGCACATCCAGTGTCTCTTCGTCAAACATAATTTTCCGCTTACAACCGTTACACTATATTAGAAGGGGTTCAATTCTTCGTCACTTCGTCATACGTACCAGTATGAGCTGATCAGCATATATATGCCATAACTCAGAGCCTGGGATACATAATGCCCCGGTATGTTATCAGTTTTTAAAACTGTGTGGTTGTTGTCTGTCTGTCTGTCTGTCTGTCTGTCCGCATCCTTATATTTTCGAAGTCATATTAGTTCGTTCTCATGATCGATATATTTGCTCGTTACAGACGATATTTATACGACGTATTCGACTCTTGACATACCTTATATACTGATGACACATACCATACCACCAGGCAATATTATACATTATATCCACCTCACCGTACCACCATACCATATCATCAACACACCCCATCACATACCGTGTTTTTTCTAGATACTATATCCAACAAACCGTACCATCATACCATACCAACATACGATATCACATACCCTGCCACACCACACACCATGCCACACCGTACCGTACCGCGTACCATACCATGCCCATACCGTAACAACACCATCCGAGGGGCTCAACCTATGACGCATCGTGGGTGTTTACCACATTCGTTGTGCCTTGGTCTGGTAGCCAGCACAGTAGCACAGTAGGGCTGGGCCTCGACCCAGTTCAACGCGGGCGTTTACCGCTTTCGATGTGCCTTAGCCTGACAGTAAACACAGTAGCACAGCAGGCTGGACCTCAACCCAGTTCAGTTTCCAATCCTTGCAATGTAGGCCTTCGCGCAAGAGGAATGGGGTGGTGTGCAGCAGCTCGAGCTATGCGCTACGTTGGAGAAAAACATTCGAAATTTAAAATCAGAGCCATACCGTAGCAGGGTGTCTGTGGATACCCAACCCAAACAAGGATAATGCTGACACCGCTGCTGTGTGTGTAACTCTTGTCTGTGGGCACCCCTCCTAAACAGGGCAATACTGTTGATCCGAGGAGCTCAACCATACCAGGACGCAATAAGAGTATGTCCCGTGTAAAGTCTATATCAGGCTGTTCCGAGGAGCTCTTAAGTCGGGTACCCAATCGCGACGTCATTACGTTCTACGAAAACTCCCCCAAAGAACTTCAAGACAAACGAATTTCATGCTACCTGTACTTCAATATATATAAACTCAGACAGTCCCAGCACAAAGAAGCGCCGTCATAGTTCAGCAGTAAAAACACTCTGTGTCTCAGACGGAGACGACGGAACTGCATGTTGGAGACCTTAAATACCGCTTTCTCGGTCCTCTGTGCGGTACAGAGATCTTCTGTCCATTCGTTCGTGGGTTACTTGTCACTGTCGCGCGTGTTCCACATGATTTTCATTGCGCAAGCGACGTCGCAGCCGCAGCACCAATAAACCCCTGTTCAGTTGCTGTACAACCGATTGGGGACTACGACGCCCTGGTGAACACTTGAATATTTTCGTTTCGATCCTCTGTGTGGTACAGGGATCTCCTTTCCATTCGTCTGTCGATTACTTTCCACATGAACACCCTACTCATAGAAGGAAAATGCCTTTGAAATTGACCAACACTATCACCGCTGTGTGTTAAGCTCTTTGCAATTAATTGTCTGTGGACACCCCATCGGATGCTGATATTAGGGACAGCATCTATTACAACGGCAATCAGTAGAATCTGGTCGCTTCTGCTTACCACAAGGTTACCTGGTACAACGTAGCTCGTACCACTACCGTACGGAGGCAGAATGCCCATCGACGAGTAAGTAGCGATCTGTTCCGTAGTTTCATATGATACATTGCCAGCAGGCAACAGCAGGCAATGACAGGTCTTACACTCTTCTGTGTACTTGTGCACATAACAAAATAGGCTTCATCAGCAGTATTGAGGTGAATAGACACAGCAGCAAATGCTCATCTAGTACGTACGTGCTGGTAAGCATGGAGAAAATATCTTTAGTAGTGCCACTGAATCTACGGCAGCGCATGTACTTGCTGCAGTACGTGCACACGTTCGTCTTTATCACTCTTCTAGTACTGGTAGGCCGTGGAACAGTCTGGTGCATCACTACCAAAAACACGAAGCAGAAATGTTTGTAGGATGTTAATGCCCTTTACGAACCGCAACGCATATTCCATACCCCCGCCCGGGACGACCGCGAGTAGCATCGATAGCCAGCAGGCAGACACTCAGTCTGAGCCGAACCCCGCCTGCTGGGGTGCCGTCTGTGCCGATGCCAATTGGTCTCTCTTGTCACTCTCACCAACTCCAACTGCAACTTCACAAAAAAAGACAAGGAAACTGAGAACAGAGCGCTCGAATGAAAGCCTCTTGACCCGACCCGACCCGACCCGACCCGACCCGTGAGATTAGAAAATATCCTGGCCCGCCCGACCCGACCCGCGACATTTCAAAACCTTCTGACCCGACGGGACCCGATCCGCCACCTTCGGATTGACCCGTGATACACGGGTTTCGTGCGGGTCAGGTCACCTTGACCCGCGGGGCTATGTATCTTGACCCGCAGGTTCGACCCGCGGATCCGGCCCGTCAGTCGACATTTCAAAAACAATGAAATGCTCATTTTTGTGCTCCGCAGCGATATGTAGCCTGGCTGTGTGTGTGTGTGTGTTCTTCACATTAAACCGTTCTTTCTACCCGTCGACATCCAGCACAACCAGTGTCCGTGCCGATTCTTCAATCCTAGAAGAGATACAAGTTCTGTGGTCACAAAGCTACGCCACAGAGATACTACGTTGCCACGTGTGCAGTGTGAACTGCAGTGGGCAATGCAAAGCCATGTCATCATACTAGATACGACAGGCACGATATACGCAATCTATGAAATAGTGAAACGAAAAGAAACAATCAAAGAGAAAACAAAAACAAGGTAGACAAATCGAAAAAGAAAAAGAAGAAAAATGAAAGCAAAATCTAAGAGAAACAATCTGTCGTGCCCCCCCCCCCGCAGGCGAGGTGGCCAACACTTGAAAAAGAACGAGCTGGAAAAAAGAAGAAATAACAAAAAACACCACTGCTTGTGAACAGAGTAAGACAAAGAACCAAGGAGAAAGTAACAAGGAAAAATAACAAAGGGGAAATAACAGGCAGACCAAAGCCCAAAGCACCTTCCAGGTGGCGGCAGCAGCTTGTGGTACGAGTAGTATAGCCAGGTTCTCCCTGCTAATCCGCCTGGTACCTTGCTACCCAGACTGCCGTCTCCGCCCTGCGTTCGTCAACTATGCCCAGCCCCTTGGCGTCAGACAATACGAGCCGAGCAGAGCAGGTTCGTCTTCCAACCACGCCACACGGCTCCTTGAGTACGGCTTATCAATCAGAAAAGGAAGAGGAAGAGAAAAAATGAAATGAAAATCACGGAGAGTCAGCGCAAGAAAGAAAAAAAAACAAAACTAAAAGAGAAGACAAGGGAAGACCACGTTCGAGCCAGCTGCACCAGTTGGTAGCACTAGTAGTATGGTCATATTCTACTTCCTAGTCGACTTGGTGCCTTGCTACCCTGTCTGCCATCTCCTTCCTACTTTCGTCTACCGCCGTTTCCCTTCTACCCCTCCTGTTCCCCCCCCTCTCCGCATTCCCTCGGTCGGGCTTTATGCCACTTCTCCTGTTGCCCCCTCCCCCCCCGTTCCTTTGGGCACCATCCACGGCGGATGCGCGGCGCTGTCTACTCGTCTCAGCCTCAGCCTCGTGCCACCTCACCATGAACCGTTCGGCTGCTTCAAGGATCCCCCGGTACCACTTCCCCACCTTTTTGGCTGCAGTGGACCACAACGCGGTCTCAACTCCAAACACCAAGGGGGCAACTTCCGTTGACCCTTCGGTGGCTCGGAACTCCCTAAGGTCTTCGACTATGTAGCGGGTATGGATGGATGCGTGAATACGTATATATATTTGGCGGTGTTTTATGTATCAATAACATATCAAAGGACTATTTGTGAGTATTATTTGTACGAGATAATCCTGTGGGTAAGAGAGCGGGAAGTGTTTCAAGTGGCGGATCCGCGAGCCGGATGCGCGAATCCGACCCGCGGGTCACAGAAACCAATTCGTGGGTCATGCTGGCCCGACCCGCGAGTGACCCGTTTCTCACGAGTCATGACTGACCCGACCCGTGAGCTTTTCATCACCTCTTGACTCGATCCGGCCCGACCCGACCCGACCCGCCCCCGTGAGATTTGAAATATTTTTTGCCCGACCTGACCCGACCCGGGAAATTAAAAACAAATATTGACCCGACGCGACCCGACCCGTGCGATTTTGACCACTTGTTGACCCGACCCGACCCGACCCGTGACGTTTTAAACACCTAGTGACCCGACCCGCGGATCGGTCGAGTCTGACCCGCGAAAATATATAAAAAAACGTGTTTGCGTCTAATCGAGAAATGCGAATTATTTGTTCGAATCGTTTTGAGATCTAGGCAACGCAGCACGTTTCACAGCGCCCAACTGGCACACCCCGACGAGAGTAGACGGGGGCGAAGGCGTACGTCGGCGCGCGCCCACTGCAGCCAGCCTCTTTAACGTGTTTCGCCGCGCAGGCTAGAAAATTATCGCCCTCAGGGTATCTTGTGTCGATTGCGCGGTTCTCGTGCGGATTGGCGCCTCGAGCTGGTTCAAAGATGGGATTGCGACAGTCATGACCCTTTTTCTGGCGCCACCCCCGGGGTACGCTGTGCTATGGTCTGTAGGCGTGGGCGCGGTGTTGCCCCGGTGGCCTCGCGATTCGACCAAGGAATGCGCTGGGATATCCTGGGGGTGTTGACCCACCGTGGACATGCCGGCCGAAGCCGGATCAACTCACAAATCGGAATTTGATTTGTCAACAAAACAAGAATTTCGGACGTTGTTTGTTTTTCGTCCATCTAATTTCGTATACCTCGAAATCTTAAGATCTCGTCGTAGCGCGTGTTTAGACAAATTCGAATCAAATTAAGTTACGTTTTCCGTTTTTTCTTCTTATTTCCTCGTTCAGAATGATACTTGAGGCCATGGAGGATCTCTATCAACCGCCCATCCCCGGGTTCTGAGTGACTCTATTATTAAAATGCTTTCTCGGAACATAAAATTTAGACTATATTTTCATACCTAGGACAGATCACGGTCTAGACCATATAGATCCTTTTTCACAGATACGTAAAAGTTGTGCACAAGATCTAGATCATACAGATCCCACCTTCTGAAACATGTGCAGATCATGAAGATCACACATATCCCATCTGGCAAACATGTGCAGTTCAGGCCAATCATACATGTCCCACCTTCTGAAACATGTGCAGATCACGCAGATCTGCAGATCCCACCTGGCGAAGCATGTATGGAAGATCTACATCATACAGATCCCACCCACCGAAACATGTATGCAAGATCTAGATCATACAGATCCCTCCGGGCATATATGATCTAGATCTCACAGATCGTTTATATCCCACCTGGCAAACATGTGCAGATCAGGCAGATCATACAGATCATACCCGGGCGAACGTGCATGCAAGATCTAGATCATACAGACCCCATCTGGTGAAACATGTGCAGACCGCACAGATTATACAGATCCCACCTGGCGAACATGTGCAGATCACATAGATCATGCAGATTCCACCTTGCAAAACATCTATGTAAGATCTAGATCATACATATCCCACCCGTGTGTACGATCTAGATCATACAGATCCCACCCGGGCAAACGTGTGCGTAAGATCTAGATCATGCAGACTCCGGGATCCGCCTAGGAACCCACTTCCGGCCCGCTGCCGACATCATCTGCAGCCCCAGTGCTACTATCAGAGCTGCCGACCCCGACAGGTGTCATGCCGTACGTGGTTTGTAAGGGATGGCGCGCTTGTGCAGCTGTGGCTGTGTGGTTGATGGGGGGGACCTTGAGCTGCTAGCCGCCACCACCACCGTGGGCTGCGATGTCGTCAATGTATGTCAGATCTCGTCTGCGAGTACAATGTGGTAGATCATGCATTATACACATCCCACCTTGCAAACACACGCAGATCACCCAGATCATAAAGATCCCATCTGGCGAAACATGAATAGATCACGTAGACGATACAAATCCTACCCGGCGAAACGTGTACGAAATATTTAAATCATACAGATCCCACCTGGCGAAACATGTATGTAAGATCTAGATCATACATATATATCCCACTTTATGAAACATGTGCAGATCAAGCATATCTGCAGATCCCACCTGGCGAAGCATGTATGTATGATCTAGGTCATGCAGATCCCCCCCACCGAAACATGTATGTAAGATCTAGATCATGCAGATCCCTCCAGGCATATAATATCTGTATATCGCAGATCATATATATCTCACCAGTCAAACATGTGCAGATCAGGCAGATCACACAGATCATGCCCGGGCAAACGTGTGTATAAGATCAAGATCATATAGATCCCACACACACAGAAACATGTGCATAAGATCTAGATCATACAGATCCCACCCAGGCGAACGTGTATATAGTATCTAGATCGCACATATCCTATACAGCAACCATTATCTAGATCCCGCAAATCCCTGTAGATCAGGGATATATTTGAAATCTAGTTCCCGAAAATGGGATCTGATCTGCCCTAGATGCGTATTTTTTTCACACGCTGCGTTTAGACCTTCGGCTAGTTCGTGCCTTAGCAGAGAGCGAGGGTACAACTTAGCATCTATCTCATCTAAGGAAAGTTGTAATTCTGTTCAGATTGGCCGACGACACTTTCTCAACAGAGAACCGACAAGAGTGACCGGAAATGGTCGAGATTTTGGGGTGTACAAAATTTTAAATCAGTTGAAAACAGGCCGCACATGAACGTTTATAATTCACTTACAGACAGCTATCTTTATTTGCATTCATGATTGTTGCGTTGTAGGTGTTTGTTGTTGTTGTTGTTGTTGTTGTCGTTGTTGTAGTTGTTGTTGTAGTTGTTGTTGTTGTAGTTGTTGTTGTCGTTGTTGTTGTAGTTGTTGTTGTGGTTGTGGTTGTTGTTGTTGTTGTGGTTGTTGTTGTATTTGTTGTTGTGGTTGTTGTTGTTGTTGTTGTGGTTATTGTTGTTGTTGTTGTTTGCTTAACGTGTTACGTGCGCTGTTTCTGTTCCACTATAAGCCCACGCAACTCCCCCTAAAAAACGGGGGAGCAGTTCTAACACTATTATTACAAAAACAACGGGAATAAAGAGCGTGCTAGATGGTCCCGAGTGGTCGAGCTCAACACAAACAGCATGTATATCAAACAGAAGAAGCGTCAAAGTGGTACCTTAATGCAGCTAGGACTTCATGTACTTCAATGCATCTGCCACGCTTCTCATTCCCACCCTTTCATTCTAGCGCTACTCGCAGACTTTCGGCTGCTAATACTATTTACATACTCCAATGCCTTGTATTCCGGAGGCTGGCGAGGGACAGAATTTAGCTTGTCGACTTCGATTCTAGACGAGGGCGATGGTCAAAACGTTTCACACAAACCTCCAAAAATACGAAATGTTCACAGCAGTCATACCCAAGGACCCCGACCACACCCGTCCTTCCCACTGCCGCCGCCATCGTGCCGAAGATAGTTACTAGAGCTCACCTTTTCGACTCAACTATCACAAGTGATGTTATCTGGTTGCAACAAATATATGGTGAAATTATGAGATGCCCTTCACGAGGCAATAAAATAAACGATGATCTCAATGGTTTAGGCCTCTGGCGCCGGAAACATAATTTTTATTTTCGAAGCAAGTAAGTGTGAAAAATGGAGGATCTCTTCTCTAAAGACCTGAATATATATATTTATTTTTCGAACATGCTTTCTGTCACGTACATGCCAGGGATAGAGTATTTTGGCACCATTCATAAATCCTCCTGCCCCTCTCTGCCCCCAGCTGATGTGCCGTTCCTTAAAGTTTAGTATTCATGGAACCTCTCCATTAATGATTCCGTTATTTTTTCAGCCTCCCACATCCCCATTTCGAGCTTCCCACATTCGCATTTACTTACATCCTTCCCTGTGGTCTAATGCCGTGAGAGCAGGGAGGGCGCTTATTACGTACCTGGTATATATCAGTGCTTGTCATGCACCGTTGGTCCGGGCCGGGCCGGACCGGGCCGAGACTTTTTTGAAAGCTTCGTGGGCCGGCTCGTGAAAAACTGAAATTATGGTGGACCGGGCCGGGCCTCGGCCTATCCATTGAAAAATTAGTGGGCCTGGCCGGACTAAGGCCCTCCAAATTCAAAATTGAAGGGCCGCGCCGGGCCGAGGCTCAGCCTCTGAAAAACTGATGGGCCGGACCGGACTGCAGCTCATCCTCTCGAACATTGATGGGCCGGGCCGAGTCGCGGCCCACGAGATGTGGGCTCTACATGGGCCGCTCCGCCCTCCCCATGACGTGGCCCAGGTGTTTCACGGGCCAGCTCGGGCCGCTGTCCACGAGATGCGGTGTACCTCTGCTACTACTACTACTACTACTACTACTACTACTACTACTACTACTACTACTACTACTACTACTACTACTACTACTACTACTACTACTACTACTACTACTACTACTACTACTACTACTACTACTACTACTACTACTACTACTACTACTACTACTACTACTACTACTACTACTACTACTACTACTACTACTACTACTACTACTACTACTACTACTACTACTACTACTACTACTACTACTACTACTACTACTACTACTACTACTACTACTACTACTACTACTACTACTACTACTACTACTACTACTACTACTACTACTACTACTACTACTACTACTACTACTACTACTACTACTACTACTACTACTACTACTACTACTACTACTACTACTACTACTACTACTACTACTACTACTACTACTACTACTACTACTACTACTACTACTACTACTACTACTACTACTACTACTACTACTACTACTACTACTACTACTACTACTACTACTACTACTACTACTACTACTACTACTACTACTACTACTACTACTACTACTACTACTACTACTACTACTACTACTACTACTACTACTACTACTACTACTACTACTACTACTACTACTACTACTACTACTACTACTACTACTACTACTACTACTACTACTACTACTACTACTACTACTACTACTACTACTACTACTACTACTACTACTACTACTACTACTACTACTACTACTACTACTACTACTACTACTACTACTACTACTACTACTACTACTACTACTACTACTACTACTACTACTACTACTACTACTACTACTACTACTACTACTACTACTACTACTACTACTACTACTACTACTACTACTACTACTACTACTACTACTACTACTACTACTACTACTACTACTACTACTACTACTGCTACTACTACTACTACTACTACTACTACTACTACTACTACTACTACTACTACTACTACTACTACTACTACTACTACTACTACTACTACTACTACTACTACTACTACTACTACTACTACTACTACTACTACTACTACTACTACTACTACTACTACTACTACTACTACTACTACTACTACTACTACTACTACTACTACTACTACTACTACTACTACTACTACTACTACTACTACTACTACTACTACTACTACTACTACTACTACTACTACTACTACTACTACTACTACTACTACTACTACTACTACTACTACTGCTACTACTACTACTACTACTACTACTACTACTACTACTACTACTACTACTACTACTACTACTACTACTACTACTGCTACTACTACTACTACTACTACTACTACTACTACTACTACTACTACTACTACTACTACTACTACTACTACTACTACTACTACTACTACTACTACTACTACTACTACTACTACTACTACTACTACTACTACTACTACTACTACTACTACTACTACTACTACTACTACTACTACTACTACTACTACTACTACTACTACTACTACTACTACTACTACTACTACTACTACTACTACTACTACTACTACTACTACTACTACTACTACTACTACTACTACTACTACTACTACTACTACTACTACTACTACTACTACTACTACTACTACTACTACTACTACTACTACTACTACTACTACTACTACTACTACTACTACTACTACTACTACTACTACTACTACTACTACTACTACTACTACTACTACTACTACTACTACTACTACTACTACTACTACTACTACTACTACTACGTCGTCGTCGTCGTCGTCGTCGTCGTCGTCGTCGTCGTCGTCGTCGTCGTCGTCGTCGTCGTCGTCTACCGTGCCCGCGAGGCGACCAATGCGTTTTGACAGGTCGGCCTGGGCCGCGGTCCATGAGATGTTGTCGGGCCGAAGCCTTGGTACCGTTGGGGATGTATAGACGACACTCCTTGCCGTCTCCGCGATGTAAGTAGCATGACATTCTTGCCCGTGGTCCGTAGGCGGAACCACCGGTGAAACTTCGTGAAGTAAGGCCAGATAGGGGGCATCTTCTTACCGAACGTTGCAGCGATGTTCACCTTCGTGTGTATAGATGTCGAATTCGGGATGAAGTCCGCTGCTGCTGTAGCATGGATGGGAAGCTCTCGCCAAAAAAACAGACTACTGACGTTATGTTTACTCGTTTTGCCTGAAACATCGATGGCAAGCGTTGCAGTAGCGTAGATTGCACCAGCACCAGGTGGTTTTAGAACAGGAGGAAGGTGCTGCTGCTACTGCAGGCGTTGCAGCGGCACAAGGAGGTGGTGGCCCACGGTCGGGATGGAAGTCATCAGACCCACAGTCGGTGACGAAGGTTTGTGTGAATAGTCTGGATTAGCGGGTATTGGCTACGTGGGTCTCATGGGCCGAAAATGTCATGATACTGCTTTGTATGAAGTTGAAAGCCCTGTAATTACTTGGGTTCTGGCACTGGGATCGTATTTGCAGTACTGGGAAGGCAAATCTTAGGTGGAAAACCAGGGGTTTTCCAGAGAGGCACGAGCGTGGTCTCAGTCTCCGTCGTGCATGAAAGGAATAAGTTGACTCTTCTATGTCTAAGCGAACATCAACGTGAGTACCCACGAGTACCGGCTTAATAAGCAGACCTGTTCAGGGATACAAAGTGTCCCGCAGTCCATGAACTTACCAAGTGGCGTCTTCGGCTTAGGACTTTTTGCCTTCTTGCCGGTACAAGTGTTTTTTTCACTCTGTTTTTGCTTTCGTTTAGCTTCTTTTTTTTAGAGCCAGTTTGCTCCACTGCACGATGGAGACTCACGAGGAGGGAGGGTCTGCTTCCCCTCGTGGTGGACGAGACACTGAGGCCCAGAGCCGCCCAGTGCCCCACCATCCAAGGCTCGTCGATGGAGATCGAGCGCCTTGTACAACAGACCACCAAGCGAAGCATGAGTCTCGGCAGGAGCCCCGTGATGACGACGTGGATCGCGCGCCGTGTACAACTCGCCTGTCCGAAGATCCAGGGCTGGGGCCCCTAGGCGAATTCCGAGCAGCTTCCGGCAGACGGACCTCGTTCAAGACCTTTTCCGAGCCTTCTCGCTCGCCGGAACGTGCCTCTCCCGTCCAAACCACCTGGCTCCGCTGAGAGCGTAGAGCCAGTTTCTTCCGCTCTGGGCTGGAGAGCGTCAGACTCTTCGGAGCGCGTGGCGCGCGTAACCAGCCAGGCCTTGAGTTTTGCAGTTTTGACTCCCCACTCGTGCCTACTGCCGTCCAAGCCACCTGGCTCCGCTGAGAGCGTTGAGCCAACTGCTTCTACTCTGGGCTGGAGAGCGCCGGACAAACCTGGACGTAGCGTTTTACTGCCGTCCAAGCCACCTGGCTCCGCTGAGAGCGTTGAGCCAGCTGCTTCTGCTCTGGGCCGGAGAGCGCCGGGCAAGCCTGGACGTAGCGTTTTCCACGCCACCCAGCTGCGCCCTTCACCGTCGGATCTACCTGCTCCTGGGCCAGATGAGGGGGGGATTGAGGCTGTTTTTCCGCCTCGCACGATTCCACTGCTGCCCGACCTTGCTCGTACGCGTAGGATAGCCGCGAGCGATGCTGCCTCTCGTGATTTTTTCCCGCAACGCGAGCGCACGATGCGATTTTTTCCGTGCCTGAACCGAACGATGGCACAATGGATTTCAACATTGAGCCTACTTCCCTCGCTGCTGTAGCAACAAACAGAGATCCTGGCAACTCCAGTACTGGTTCGAGTTGTGCTGCTGCTAGAAGGAGCGATACGGGCGCTCGTGATTTTTTTCCCACACCTCGCCCACAAGACGGCAGGCAAACTGGATTTCGGTGTTGCGCCTGCTCTGCCCGCTGCTATGCCCACCCGCGCCGTTTTTGCTGAAAAGTCTAGTACGGCTGCGAGTGTTGATGCTGCTGTTAGCGATACGGGCGCTCGTGAGATTTTTCCCGCGCCTCGCCCACAGGACGGCACACAGGATTTCAGTATTGAGTCTACTTCCTTAGCGGTCGCTTGTGAAGATTCTCCCACGCCTCGCTCACATGACGGCACACTGGGTTTCGGTATTGCGCCTGCGTTGCCCGCTGCTGTGCCCGCCCGCGCCGTTTCTGCTGAACAATCCAGTACGGCGGCGAGTTTTGATGCTGCTTTTAAAGGGTGCGATATGGTCGCTTGTGATTTTTTTCCCACGCCACGCTCACAAGACGGCACACTGGATTTCGGTATTGCGCCTGCGTTGCCCGCTGCTGTGCCCACCCGCGCCGTTTCTGCTGAAAATTCCAGTACGGCTGCGAGTTTTGATGGTGCTGTTAGAGGGAGCGATATGGCCGCTCGTGAAATTGTTTCCTGCGCCCCGCCCACAAGACCGCATCGTGGAGTTCAGTATAGCGCCTACCATACCCGCTGCTGTAGCGACCCGCGACGATTCTGCTGGAAAATGTCGTGCTGAGAAAACAAAATAATACTTCTGTTGGAAGGGACGATGCTTACTATAGCCCCCCCAGTACCGGCGACGTACCTGCACCAAACACATTGGATGTTAGTACACGTACACCCCGTGACGACTGCATATCTATCGCGCCACCTTCTCGGATCGATGCTGGCTCCCCAAGCGCTTGTAGTGCTCGCCGAATGGCTCGCCATGCCCTCATCACCGCTAGACAAGTTGCTGAAGCACGAGCCGCGGATACTGCCACAGCAGCTCCTTCATTACACGCCCCTGAGTTCCGCCGAATGCCGCCCCCCCCGGCCCCGGTGTCCCCCCCTGCCCCGGTGCCCTCACCTGCCCCGATGGTTTCGCCCGTCCCCGACTCAGCGTGCCACGGACACCGAAGGCGAAGGAGGATCCCCCCAGCGCCGCCAGGCCTGCCAGCGGCCTGAGGAGTTACGACTCCTCTCCCTCGTCGGGAGAGCGGACACCCCAGCGCCCAGGCCGGACGGATTTGGACGACGCTGTGGACTATGAGGCCTGCAGTTCCAAGAACGAGGAGCGGACGACGATGCCAGGCGCCGCTAGGGAGACAGCGCTGGACGGGGATCAAGCCCCGCCCCCCCTACTACCGGAGGCCTGGACCTCCCTTTTCGGTCGAGGCCCAGGCAGCCTTCATCCGGCGCTGGTCAGACGTGCCGGCCCTCGGCGGGGGGACCACGGCCCAATGCTCGACCCCAGCTCGGGCCGACGCTTTCGTAGCCGAGTGGCCTCTTGCTGCAGCCGACGATCACCCCGATGTTGCCGCGGCCGAACGGGCCTTGACTGCCGCCGAGACTCTCGGAGCGACCTCGGCGGAAACCGCCCGCCGCCGGGCGCAGGCGCTCACGGTGGCCGAGACTGTGGCATCAAGGGCCGCTCGCACCGCCGCCGACGCTACCACTGCTTCGGAGGCCGCAAACAACGCGTCGAAGGAGGCCGCCGTGGCCTCGGAGGACGCCGCACGCTCCGCCTCCTGCGCCCAGGACTCCATATCCCGCGCCAGGGAAGCTCTGCAGGCGGCGTGGGCGAATAGCAGCACGAAGCCCCGTCGTGTTGCCGAGACAAGAAACTCAGGGGAGCGCCTTCCCCTCGTCGAGGCCGCGACAACCGCCACTCCAGCCCCCGGTTTTGGCTCCTCCGCCACGCTCCCTCCCAGCGCCATCGCGGCCGACGCCCGGATCTAGCGTACCGGGGATCTGGATTTCTTCCAGGGGAGTGTCGCCTGCATGGCCACCGTCCCAAATTCATGCTTCCCCTTGGAGGCGGCTTCGAGGGTTGTCTCTGCCGCTCGCGAGCTCCGACTGGACATGCCCGAGGACGACCTCTCCGTTCACGACGCTTGGCTTGTCATGGCGGGTGACATCTGGAAGGCCCAGCAACGCCGGGAGCACACCATGGCTCTCGTGAAAAGCCTGCGGTAGGCGCACGACTTGTGCTCCGCTACTGTGTTTTGGCCGACCCCGATGGAGTATGGGCGCCATTGCAAGCGCCGGGCCGACCTCGGCGCCCAGGGACAACGGCTCCCGGACGTCGGACAGGGCTTGGGTCATGTCCACGCCCCCTCCAACCCCCTCTCGGACGACATGACTCACCGACTCCCGGGGCATCAACACCAGGGAGTCCCCGACGGCTCTGGGGCCCGTGACCACCCCTACCGCCGCGATGACGCCCGGGACCGCCGGCGTCCAAGCACGGGGAGAGCCTCGACAGGCTAAGACGGCAACGCCCGGGTTCAGACCATGGCAGGAGCACGTTTCGGCGAAACGGGGCTGGTCGGCGGCGGAACCGGGGCCAGGGGAAGGACAGCTCGAGCGACGGGCGAAATTGGAGCTACCGCTCGCGGGGAGACGTGTCTCAGGCCAACTCTTCGAGGTCCTCCACGGACGGCAGCGGCGAAAGTCCCGTTCCCGAAGTTACCATTATTTCCCATGCAACCCAGACCGAAACGAACACGACGAATCAACAAGACCATTTTTTTCAACTCGCGTCAGTGTATACGCATATACCGTTTAGTATGGGACTACACATGGGCCGGCTCGTCAAATCAACGGGCGGGCCCAGGTAGTAATTGCTGAGCTGGTACACATAGGGCCTGTACCTCATGGGCCTCGTTGCCTTGTAATGGGTCGAGCCGGGTCGGTCCGGACCAAGACCTCTGACAGGCTAGTGACCGGGGCCAGGACGGACCGCGAATTCCTAAAAAAACGATGGGCTAGGCTGGGTCGCGGTTCATTCTCTGGAAAGTGCATGGGCCGGGCCGGGCCGCGACCCATTATATAAAAAAATATGATCAAACCCCGGACCGGGCCGCCAGCGTCGACCCGTGGTGAGCCCTGCTATTAATAGCTTATAGTGTAGACCGAATCAGGAGTAAGAACAATATATCGCAATCGTGTCGCATACCAGGTATTGCATTTGCCCGAATATCCGAAATAAACTACTCGTATGGTGGTACTCGAGCGAAGGGACTGCCCATACACAAATATGGATTTCAACGTTCATGTTATACTAGTTAAACTCGGTGTGCATTAAGTTTCTACCAGGAACTAGGTATACATTTTCTGGTGCCACCCGCTGTTTCGCATCGCGCGAAAATGCCACTCTTCTATTTGGATACAAAAACTGCCACAACAAGAAACGTTCGAAGTGAGGTTCGAACCCGTGACCTGGACGATGTTGAATGATTATTTTTGGTAGAATCATTTGTCGTCACTGGATAACATGGAGGAATTATCTGGCAGTATGATTCAAGAGTTGAATCCTCGGAATATCCAGTAGTGGCCAATCAGAGTTCATTATCAAGCCAGTAAGGGTATGCAGGACAAGTAATGGATTGTCGTACCTGGTGTCGCGGGGTATCGTAGGAGGTACATGTTGCTGTTTTGAGATGCAAGATCGTAGTGCATGTTGCTGCTGTTTTGAGATGCAATCCTCAAGATCGTCAAGGGAACTAACAGGAGCGAAAAGAAGCGCTTGCACGCCCCCTCTCGCACTCTTCTTCTGCTCATCATCATCACCCTCGCTTTTGAGCATATACATTAATCAACATTGGCCCGGAGTTGCCAACACTATCTTGTCTCTTCTATTGAAGCGTTCATACAAGTTTGCCTCACAGCGACTTGAGCGTTCACCTCAAATTCAGGCTGTATCTTGACCGGTCATCGGCAAGTGGGTCTGAGTGCGTATACATCAGCTACGCGCTGGTAAACGCGCTATACCACATCTCTATTAGGTTATGAGCCTCGAGTAAACGCGTGAACGTGGTAGCGACGGGGGCATCGGCGGTCAAGGATATCACCGCCCCGGCTACAACGACTGGCTTCATCATCAGCGGAGCGACCTTTCCAGACCAAGATCGTCTGCTGTAGGAGGAGAGGATTGAGTTCGAGATACTTCTGGTACTTCGTCGACACGTGAGAGAGCGAGTGCCAACAGGGCATCATCACTACGTTTGGAGGGTTGGTCGTACCTTATCAATCCCCCTCCTGCTGCGTCTAGAAGACGCGGGCCTACTTGCTGTACGCTTTCCAACTCCGCCACAATCCCAGTACTGCTGAGGGTTAGGAGCTATGCATCGCTGGTCCATACTGTGGACCGTCAGTCTCGGGAAGTCCCGAGCAGCAGCTGTATACCAACAATCCCCGGCCGCATTGCTGCCTGTTAAAGGGGTTTTGCTTTTTTTTTTTTTTTTTCTTTCGAAGCTATAATAGTTTCACCGACGACTACCTGGAATATTCTTCAAGCATCACTACTGCTGTATCCTGAGTCGGCTGCTGGGTTCTACCACTTATCATCATGGAAGACTCCATTAACAGCAACAGCAACAGCCTTACCAACGCCATTAGGGGGCTCAGGAAGTTTGACGGAAGAGACCCGAGTCACTTTCGAGATTGGCATAAGAAATTCGCAGTTGTCCTCGGCGTCACCCGACGAGATATCCCAACCTTGATCAACGGGCGAATCCGACCAATCAATACGGCAAGCACGGGAATCCCCCTTACGCTCCCTGATACCCTCGAGCAGGACACCGCGTCATTTGATAGGGCCAATGAAGACCTATACGCCATTCTGTTCCTGCTAACAGAAAAGCCAGCCTCACTCCTCATGCTTAAGCACGAAAACCACTCGGGCACGAGTGGGGACGGACAAAAGGCCCTGCAAGAGCTTAGAGCGAAATACAACAAGGTCACGGACGAGGTCGTACGAGCTACGATGGAGAAGCTGGTCAACACCAGCATGAAATCGGGTCAAGACCCGGACGACTTCTTCATGGAGAAGACCCTTGCCCGCGCTGAGCTCGCCAGGATGGGCGAACCCATCACCGACCGCCGGTTTAAAGACATCTGCGTTCAAGGATTCACATCCGATTACAGAGACATCAAACTAATGATGTACCGTGACCATTCCTTTGACATCGATCAGATGCAAAACACCATGCGACACCTGTATCTTGACGATCTCTCCCGCAGCAGCGGCGTCAAGGGGACGATAGCCGGGCGCGGTGTAGCCATGACAGCAGAAGCATCAACCTGCGACTACTGCGGAAAGGAGGGACACCAAGCTCGCAGATGCTGGCAAAAGAGAGATGACGCACGAAACGACAAGAAGCCGAAGAACAAACAAACTTCCGGCGGCAAAGCAGGAGTTAAGGGAACCGTTGGACAGAAGTGGTGTTCCATCCATAAGACTACCTCGCACAGTGACGAGGGATGCTACGAGCAGGGCGCCCCACGTCCGAATCGTAAGGGTGCTCACGTAGCTTCCGCCGTCCTATCTTCTGGCTCTCCTCCTGCCAACGAGGACGATAAATCATCCTTTCCTTTCGACGATGATTTTGAGGAGGGATTCCAATTTTCAGGACGAACGACGGAAACTGACGAAGGGATCTCAGCATCCAACCCGGGCGAATTCACCATGCTGGTGGAAAGCGGCGCATCGGACCACTTTGTGGATGGCAAGTTGGTCCCAGGCCTACGGCAAGGCATGAAGGAGTACCAAACGCTCGACCAGCCGAAGCCCATTGAGATCGCTGGTAACATGAAGGTATTCGCGGCGGCAACGGGAAAAATCTGCGGACACATCATCAACCAATCAGGTCAGCCTATCCCTGTTCGCATCTCTGTCATGATCGTCCCCGGGATGGGACGCCATCTCTTCTCCTCTGCGCGGGCAATGAGGTCAGGAGTAAGCACCATTCTCGAAACCGGCAACCCCCACATACAGTTCGACAGCAAGACTTCTCTCGCGTTGAATCAACACCAGAAGGACGCGGGTATGTGCTCGTTTGACGTGTCACTGCGAGCCTTGGATGGCGTGACCTATGGACGCACCAAGACACCCTTAACACCCTCGGTAGCCCTCGCGGCCCAAGTAAGTGCCGACACCTGGCACAGGCGACTGGGACACATGAACTCCCGCAACATGGAGCTCCTTCGCAAGGTTGACGGCAACGGTGTGGAATACACCGGCACAGTGTCAGGCTGTGACATCTGCGCAGTGGGCAAGAGCACGCAAAAAGCTCACCCGAAGAGAGACAAACGCAAGACTGATGGACCAATGGAACTGGTCTATACTGACCTCATGGAACCCATCACACCAGCAGCAAGGGGAGGCTACAAGTACATCAGCAAGTTTACGGATGACTACTCTCGTAAGAAGGAGATCTTTCTACTCAAGTCCAAGACAGAAGCAATCAACTCGCTACACCTCTACAACATGACAGTGGCTGTTCCTCTGGGACTACGTATTCAACGGTTGAGGTGCGATAAGGGAGGCGAGTACACTTCCAAAGAATTCAAGCAGCTCTGCGTCGACTCTGGTATCACCATGGAGTACACCGCTACAGCAACGCCTCAACAAAATGGGGTATCGAAGCGCGATGGAAGGACGCTGACGACAATGACCAGGTGCCTTCTTAAGGACGGTAACTTCCCGCGCAACATGTGGGGCGATCTCTTCTTTACAGCAGTCCACCTGTGCAACAGGTCACCGCACTCCGCATTGGGAGGAGCAACGCCGCA
>JARUPZ010001433.1:0-20689 GCA_031213475.1 Nereocystis luetkeana
ACCACCAATATCATTCTCTAGTGCTATATATGTTCCGTGCTTTGTTGTTGAAGTCGTGCAGCGTATACGCCATCGCAATACTACCGGAACTTATTTTATTTTTTTCCTCCAGAGTTAATGGATCCGCTTTTGCGATCACGGGCATACCTTTTCGCGACGGGATAACGTGATAGCAGCAATAAAAAACCGCAACGGCACATCACCATAGTCTGTAGGTACTACTTCGCGTACGTTAGCTGTTTTCCGTGCCCCCCGTGTGCCTTTGGCGAGCGTGTGTACGCATTTTTTTCCGACCGTGCAAGGCTGAGCCCAGGGCCGTTGTTATTGGATAGCTATGTGTTCCAGAATTTCTATTTGTTTTTAGGGTTTATGTTCGCGCGATTTTTCAAGCTTTCAGATCCTCCAGACTGCTTTCGACAAACACGTGAAACTATCTAGCCCGATATTTTTCCCTCTGTCAACTTTCCCAAAATTGTGACAAACCCCCTCCGTATTTTGATGCAATTTTCACAGTTTTCACAAAATCTAGAATTCTAGATAACAACGGGCCTCAACCCCAAGGAGCGGTGCCTTCCAGTTACTGAGCCTGCCTACAGTATCAATAGCATATGCTGTGCTTGGTGGAGTCGGATGACTGACCGCAATGCACGAGACAGACCCAAGGGGGCGCATTTATAGCTCCCGGGCAACGAAGGGGGTGCAGGAGCGGGCGAGGAGGAGACATCAGAGAAAAACAAACGATACGTCGATCGATGTGTTGAATATATAATACCTACACATCTGATGCATATAGTAAACACGTGGACGGGAGGCGGCATTTTTTTTCTCTGAAACAGTTCGGATAAGTTAGTGCGGTTTACGGAAGAACATCTCCGCGTGCCCGGCGCTTGCCCTCGGTTGAGCACACCGGGGTGGGGGGAGGGGGTCGCTCTAGCGATGTAAGGGCTGGACTCACCTTGAATGACTGACACCTTTCTTGATCAACGGCGATGTGGAAGACACAACGCACTGATTCCTGATTCGCGGACTTTGTAATGCGGAGCACCTGTGGTCTCGTCTGGATGTGGTGTGTGCGGAGGTGGATTGACACCCCCATGGAAATATCGCCTGGGTAAAAGCGATGCTGACCAGGACATGAGGTGGATTCGACAGCGAGAAGGGAGTAGAGACCGGTCGTTGGCGAGTTGGGGTGGGCTTGGCTAAACCCTTCCCGCACAAATAAGTTTTGTTTGCAAGACTGCAAGACAAAAACGGGGAAGGCGCTTCGAAGCAGATCTTGGTTGCTGCGCACGCAAAAAAAGAAAATACCTGGTACCAGGTAAGGTACTGGGGAAGGGTGACGGACATATCCTCACAGCATGCGAGACGCGGAGCGGATCAAGCGGGGCTGGCCAGCGAAATATGCCCGAAGCAGCACCAGCACTCGAGATGAAGTCGACCTCGAACACAAGAGCAGGAGCTCAGCACACTTCTCCTCAACTATTTTACATCTTTAGACAGCTGACTGTTGACCTGGGACGCGTCAATTAGCTTGGTTGAGAGTTGAAGCAATTTATACCTTCATCTAGTCGGGTCTACATCGGATACTGTGGTCGTCTTGTCGCCGAGAGGGGGCGGAAGGTACGATTGGGGGTTGACTGCGATGTAGTGTCCGGCAATGGTTGTGCTGCGCACAAACAATGGTCGCGGCAGCAAAGCTGTATCATAGCCGGTAGCATGCAGTGTATGTAGCAGTGCTGACGCGGGATGTGTTTTTTATTCCGCGGCCTGTCTGGCTATATCGCGCGCACGTGCGGTGCTACTGTAGTTAGTACAGTGACATGCCACGCATCACGCATTGGCCGCATTGCATTAACGTGTGTCTCTTTCTTGTTGCCTGTACAATGAACCGTGGAGCTGGCTACCTGATCGTATGGGCCGTGGAACTGGCTACCTGATCGTATGGGCCGTGGAACTGGCGACCTGATCGTATGGGCCGTGGAACTGGCTACCCGACCGATACTATTTTGGTTTGTTTTGCCATCTACCGGAGCTGGGCCAGCCCCATCAACGGATAAAGTATCCGACGGTCGTATCTCGTGAACCACTGGGAATTAGGACTTGAAATTTGGAGGCACTGGCCCTGACGCATCCCTGCATTTGCCAAAAAACACGTACGCACCAAATTATGACATGGATATTATTCCACTCGATCTCGACGGGATATCGGCGAAGACAGGAAACACGATTTTATTTCAACACAAAATTCGCAAATAAAAAACGTCGTCCTCGATCAAGGCGAATTTTGGTGGAGACACAGCTGAAGACGCCAGGAAAACACCGACATTTGCTTCATTTCCCAATTCGCCACTCACCAAGAGAAATTGCCAAACACGATTTCCATACGTCCATAAGGCAAGGGCTACGAAAAACGTTCGTTTTCCTGCGAGGCTCCGCTCAATTTTGCGAGTTTCAACCTCGTGTTTGAACTGCATGTATGTATGTGCAAAAAAACGGAAAGTTCTTTTATTTTATATTCTTTAGACAATCATGACCGCATTTATATTTCTTCGGAATTTGTATGTATCGATCATATCTCTCGAACAAAAAAAATAGGGGGAAAAAAGGCAGGCTTTCCGTTTGACTGCTCCGTACCTGATTAACATCGTGCCGGAAACCCACAGCCATTACGTACTATTGAGCGGGGCATGACCAATCTACCGCTCTGGCAAAAATTTGGTTGGCCCAGCTTGTAGACTCCTTGCGTTCGTTTGGCTTGTGGCCTCGGGCTAGATCACGACAACGAGCTGCAGGGATAATGTGATGACAGTCTATAGTGCTCGTACTGTAATCGTTCACGTGCTAAACATCAGAGGATGCCGGAAACTAGAAGCTAAAAGTGAGCCGAAAATGTGAAGCGAGCATAGCGGCAGAAAATGTGGCAAGTGTGACCGAACCAGAGGAAAGGAGTGGCCCCACGTGGCACCCAGGAGGAGAGTTTCACCGTCAAGTGGCTTTCGAGGTCATCAACGCCCATTACGCACTACCAGAAGTGGGGAGTGACAGTCTGCGCTTCTCGCGCCTGCAGCCCGTCATCAGGACCCAATTTCACCACAAGAACACTTCGGCATCGGCATTGTAGCCTTCTCGATGGTGAATGAACCTGACGCTTTCCCGCTTGAGGTTTGGGAGGCCTTTCTGCAGTCAAACCTCACGGCCTTGGGGGAAATTCCCCCCCCGGGTTGTGTGGGGATGGCGTGGAGGTGCCCTATTGCGGCAGGGACTATGAACGAGTGGAGACCGCGAGTGGAGGAGCTCAACGTCGCACGACAGTACGGGGTTGGGGTGTCGGGATGGGTGGAGCATGTAGCGTTACGTGCCCGAATATACCACGACACAGGCAACTGGACCATCCAGAGAGACGCGCCGTAACGCGTGCAACTCGGTCCCACGGAAGCCCATGCTCGAGCAGGTGGATGCTTGTACGCCGGCGCTCACTGAGGTTCGTCGCCAAGTGCTATGGTCCCAGGCCCGCTTCGGTGTCTTCCAAATTGACTCGGAAGAAATTACTATCCTCGAATGATCCCATGGAGTGCCGCTAGGAGGCGCTAAGGGGCCGACGCTGTTATGCCTGCCGTTGCGACTGGTGCTTACAAGGGTTGGGGGAGAAATACGAGTCGCGGGGGGTCGATGCTTATGCGTATGTCGACAACAGCACTATCGTTGCCCGCGGGATATCACCGGGACGGTGGGAGTGGTGCCTTGCCTCGAGCGAGAGTTCGCAGCGAGGGGCATACACCTCAACCCGGGAAAGGCGGTTCCCTTAGCCCCGAAGGGGCACGTGCCCACCAGCATCGGCTCATGACAAGTCTTGCGGTTATTTCGTCCCATTATATATCCTTCACGACTTCCGACAAATTCGAAGGGGGGTATAGAAAAGTAATATGATACCGGGGTAGGTAACATATTACGAGCGGAACGGACGTTTATCAAACGTACACTACTCTGACGTATATATGTGGATGGTGGATAGCATGATCGGAACCAGCGCCTCCCATTGTCAGGTGGCAAACTGAAATAATAATACTACACGCAGCTATCGCTAGGAACTCGGGCATCAGGATACTATCAGTAGCCATCGTCAACTTGTGCGCGTTGGACGACGGTTGTCGGTAGTTCTTGGTGTAGTTGTCGCTCAGTTGCTGGTCCGGTTCCATTTCTTTGGGGTTTCGCCGCGATCGTGCGTGTAGATATATCAAGTTACAGCGATTTCGAAAGGGGCCCCTCTTCCTAGGCGCTGCCTAAATTAGAAGCTTGCATTTTTGCGCGTGCGTAACACCAATCAGCTGTCTAGGATTTGGTTGAAACTCATATTTGAAATATTAATTGAAAGTTGAAGTGAATAATCATCATCAGCGCGCTGTGAGATCGAGATTTTCAAGGGGATATTCGGTGGGGTTACCGGTTTACAAACCGGTGCCGGAGTTTTTTTTTTTCTGGTATTTTTCATGGGTGTACCGAACTTCGAGTATCGGTATGGAAAAAGTGCCGAACTTACCGAGCTGTTCAGTAGGGTATCGAGCCCAGCTGTAGAATGAATACCGGTGCCCCCGGTATCGTGGCCGAGCGTATACCGGAACCCAGGGTATATTTAGGTGGGCGTACCGAACTAACGGGAGTGTCGAGCACCGGTATTGGAAAAGCACGGAACTAGCCGAAGTGTCGGGGACCTTGATCGAGGCGGTACCGACCAAATACACGCACCTCCGGTATTGCGTTCGAGGGTGCCCCAGACTTCCCAAGTTTGAGGAACGATGCAGTTTGTTGCCAGAGGGCAGAAGTGTCAAAGAGTCGAGCGGGGCGCGTGTCCTGCATGATAGCGTAGTATCGTCGGGCTCTCTGTTCCATATAGCTTATGCTCCTCGGAAGGCCGCTCATATACACTCTCACTCTAAAACGTTATGTATGTAGTATTATTTCGTTCTCTGAACAAACAGGGCTATAGGCCGTCTGGCACTCATTCACACGCTCAAGCTCTCTCAATTCGTTGCAAAGACTGCCACCTGTGTTCCCGTTGTTCCACACAGCTTGCGGGACGTGGGCCTGAGCCACCTCCTAGTTGTCTCAGTCGGTACCCTTCTGGTGTTATGTAGGGGAACACTCCCGGAAACGGGACGACCTATAAGAAGCCGAAAGGGCGAAGGGTTGTGACCGTCTGCTATATCCCCACAGTCTTCGGGTTTAATTCGCATTATCCCCTCTGCCTACATACCGTGTCCACTTTTGGAAACCCCTCGGATCCTTGGATTACCACCGCAACATAACTCCAATAAAACGGTCTTTCGAGATAGGGCGGTCGAAATCCCCGTGCACTACACAGCTGTCAGCCGTATATAGCTCCCCCTACTGTATAGCAAGGAGCGATTACACAGTCGTCGGGGTAATATGCTGTTTATTTGTGGTGTTGTTTCTCTATCTCGTGTTTTTAAGTCTCTGCCACACCCCCTGCGGGGGTTACGGCAGTTTTCTTCTTTTTCTTTTTTTGTCGTTTCTCTTTCGACGTGTTTGTTTGTTTGCTTGCTTGTTTTTTCGCTCTCTCTTCATAGAATGTGTATGTCGCACACCAGTAAGATGACGTGGGATTGCATTGTCTGCTCTGCTTACTGCATACCCTGGTAACAATGTACAGCAGTATCTCTGCGGTGTAGCTCTGTGTCCACATAACTCGTATCTGGTATATTTCTAGGACTGAAGAATACTGGTTGTGTTGGATGCCGACGGGTAGAAACAACAGGTCAATGCGAAGAACACACACATACATAGATAGGAAAACTGCGACCTACCACTGGTCTCCTTCCATTTTTTCATTTATTTTCCCGTTAAAACGAGTTCTAGGTACGTAAAATAGCCCAGTGATTTTTTAGAGCGCGGTCAAGGTGTATCATATTAATAGTGTGCTATCTATCTAAGCTGTTCTGTCGATTGCGATGCCTGATTTGTGTATGGTATGGGGTATTTATTTATCATATATATATATATATGGGGTATGTGTTTATGGGGTATTCGCTTTTTTTTTTTTGAAGAAATTCGGAAATCAGAATCTAACGAAACCGAACGAAAACCCGGGTGTTCCATAATTATTTTCCGTGCATGTTCTACACACATGCACTTAACTTATTAATGACTCCCGGCCGAGCATAACCTGCATGACATTACCCAGGACAAGAAATGTGTGTGGGTGTTCTTCACGTTAAACCGTTCTTTCCCCTCGTTGACATCTATTAATAACACAACCAGTATCCGTGCTGATTTTTCAATCCTAACAACAGAGAGATACCACGCAGGCAGACTTTTTTTGTCGAAAATCGTCGCGTCCCGCCTCAGCAACAACTGCTACCGCGAGACCGAGGAATTGCTCCCGGAGGAACAGTGCGGCTTCCGTCCCGCACGATCAACGATTAATATGTTGTTCGTCGTGCGCCGGTTGCAAGAGCTCGGACGTCAGAGGAAAATTCCCCTGTAGTAGTACGTGTGTTTCATCGATCTGCAGAAAGCGTACGACTCTGTCGACTGAGAGCTGTTGTTGTTGTTATTGTTGTTCTCACATTAACTCACAATTCAATGCAGTCCGTGGTCGCAGGACAGGCTCCAATAACTCTGGAGTGGAAGAAATACCTCAAGAAAAACAGAGGCAAAAAACAAAAAACAAGCATACGCACTCCACCACTGCGGACACCAGGGAAGCAAAAAGGAGACTATTAATAGCAGACAAAAACCTAAAAAAAGAAGATGAAGCTAAGCAAAAGAAAAACAAAAACAAAACTAAAACAGACGCAGATAGCAAAACGCAAAAAAAAGGCAAAACGGACCATACTAACAAAGACACAAAGAGGTAGTTATGGAAGGTACTCACACGCTTTGGCGTACCAACCAAGATGCTGAGAATTATCCGTAATTTCCATGATGGCATGCGGGCTTGGGTGCGTACGGATGACGGCGAGCACTCGGAATGGTTTGATGTCACGCAGGGGCTGCGGCAAGGCTGTGTACTATCACCGTTACTGTTCAGCGTATGTATGCTTCGCTGCTGCGATACACATCGTACTATTAATAGTACGCTTCAGTCAAAACGAAGCCATCGCAAGGGATTCGGTCCAACTCAGTGATGCTGGAGTTGGAACAGAGGAGAAGGAGCCGTGGGCGTGCGTGCGAAGGGCTGTATGGGGCATATTGTACGCCGATGACGCAGGAATTGTCTCGAAGTCGGCTGAACGGCTCGCGAAAATGATGACAGTCATCGTGACTGTCTTCGAAGCAGCAGGCCTCACGGAGTCGGAAACGAAGACAGATACAATGCTTCTACAAACACCAGACCAGACGACCCTCGCACCACCGCTCGCCGTCGAAGCAGCAAGCCAGAGGTATAAGCAGACGGCCCAGGTTTTATACCTAGGCGGCATTATCCACGAAAACGCTGACCTCTCGCTTGAAATCGACCGACGGATCCGTCTCATACGAGCATACCTCAAACGATTTGGGCCGGAGTTGTATGATAGGACGACCGCCCCCCTTAGCCTGAAACTCCGAATGCGGAAGACCGAGGTGATTGAGACCCTGCTGTACGGGTGTGTGACGTGGACCCTCAGAGCAGAACGCTTTGCCAAACTTCGAACGGCTCACCACCAACTCCTGTTGCGAGTCATTGGCTTCCAGCGCCGACTTCGTACTGACCTTACCACCCTCTCGTGCGCGAAGGTCCTCAAGATGACACGTTGCGAGAGGATCGAAACGACCAGTCGTAAACGGCGACTCTTCTTTCCGGGGGGCGTCGTACGGCAAAACAAGGAGCGATTACCCAGTCGGGCAATGTTCGGGACGATAGCTGGTGGGGAGAACCCGAGACCTGGCGGACAATTTAAGACTTGGCATAGATGCATAGTCGAAGACCGTAGGGAGTTCCGAACCACCGAAGTGTCAACCGAACTTGCCCCCTTGGTGTTTGGAGTTGAGACCGTGTTGTGGTCCACTGCAGCCAAAAAGGCGGGGAAGTGGTACCGGGGGATCCTTGAAGCAGCCGAACGGTTCATGTTGAGGTTGCACCAGGCTGAGGCTGGACTGAGTAGGCAGCACCGCGCATCCACCGTGGATGGTGTCCAAGGGAATGGGGGGAGGTAGGGCAACAGGAGGAGTGGCAGAAAGCCCAATCAAGGGAGTGAGGGGAGGGGGGGAAACGGGAGGGGTAGAAGGGAAACTGCGGTGGGCGAAAGTAGGAAGGAGATGGCAGACAGGGTAGCAAGACACCAGGCACACTATAGTAGGAAGTAGAACATGCCTATACTACTCGTGCCACCAACTGGTGCAGCTGGTTCGAACGTGGTCTCCCCTTGTCTTTTCTTTTTTCTTTGTTTTGTTTTTCTTTCTTGCGCTGATTCCCCGTGATTTTTTTTTTCTTCTTCTCTTCCTTTTTTCGATTCGTAAACCTTATTGAACGAGTCGTGTGGCGTGAGTGAATGACGAGCCTGCTTTCCTTGTTTCGTATTGTCTGGCGCCGAGGGGCCGGACATAGTTGACGAACGCAGGACGGAGACGGCAGTTAGGGTAGCAAGGTACCAGGCGGACTAGCAGGGAAAACCTGGCTATGCCACTCATACCACAAATTGCTGCCGCTACCTGGAGGGTGCTTTGTGCTTTGGTTTACCTGTTTTTCCCCCTTGGTTCGTCGTCTTCTCAATGTTTATGTGTGTGTGTGTGTTCTTCACATTAAACCGTTCTTTCTACCCGTCGACATCCAGCACAACCAGTGTCCGTGCCGATTCTTCCATCCTAGAAGAGATACAAGTTCTGTGGTCACAAAGCTACGCCACAGAGATACTACGTTGCCACGTGTGCAGTGTGAACTGCAGTGGGCAATGCAAAGCCATGTCATCATACTAGATACGACAGGCACGACATACGCAATCTATGAAATAGTGAAACGAAAAGAAACAATCAAAGAGAAAACAAAACAAGGTAGACAAGTCGAAAAAGAAAAAGAAGAAAAATGAAAGCAAAATCTAAGAGAAACAATCTGTCGTGCCCCCCCCCCCGCAGGCGAGGTGGCCTACACTTGAAAAAGAACGAGCTGGAAAAAAGAAGAAATAACAAAAGACACCACTGCTTGTGAACAGAGTAAGACAAAGAACCAAGGAGAAAGTAACAAGGAAAAATAACAAAGGGGAAATAACAGGCAGACCAAAGCCCAAAGCACCTTCTAGGTGGCGGCAGCAGCTTGTGGTACGAGTAGTATAGCCAGGTTCTCCCTGCTAATCCGCCTGGTACCTTGCTACCCAGACTGCCGTCTCCGCCCTGCGTTCGTCAACTATGCCCAGCCCCTTGGCGTCAGACAATACGAGCCGAGCAGAGCAGGTTCGTCTTCCAACCACGCCACACGGCTCCTTGAGTACGGCTTATCAATCAGAAAAGGAAGAGGAAGAGAAAAAATGAAATGAAAATCACGGAGAGTCAGCGCAAGAGAGAAAAAAAAAAAAAAAAAAAAAAAAAAAAAACTAAAAGAGAAGACAAGGGAAGACCACGTTCGAGCCAGCTGCACCAGTTGGTAGCACTAGTAGTATGGTCATATTCTACTTCCTAGTCGACTTGGTGCCTTGCTACCCTGTCTGCCATCTCCTTCCTACTTTCGTCTACCGCCGTTTCCCTTCTACCCCTCCTGTTCCCCCCCCTCTCCGCATTCACTCGGTCGGGCTTTATGCCACTTCTCCTGTTGCCCCCTCCCCCCCCGTTCCTTTGGGCACCATCCACGGCGGATGCGCGGCGCTGTCTACTCATCTCAGCCTCAGCCTCGTGCCACCTCACCATGAACCGTTCGGCTGCTTCAAGGATCCCCCGGTACCACTTCCCCGCCTTTTTGGCTGCTGTGGACCACAACGCGGTCTCAACTCCAAACACCAAGGGGGCAACTTCCGTTGACCCTTCGGTGGCTCGGAACTCCCTAAGGTCTTCGACTATGCATCTATGCCAAGTCTTACACTGTCCGCCTGGTCTCGGGTTCTCCCCACCAGCTATCGTCCCGAGCATTACCCGATTGGGTAATCGCTCCTTGCTTTGCCGTGCCACGCCCCCCGCAAAGAAGAGCCGCCGTTTGCGAATGGTCGTTTCGATGCTCTCGCAACGTGTCATCTTGAGGGCCTTCGCGTACGAGAGGGTGGCATGGTCAGTACGAAGTCGGCGCTGGAAGCCAATGACTCGCAACAGGACTTGGTGGTGAGCCGTTCGAAGCTTGGCAAAGTGTTCCGCTCTGAGGGTCCACGTCACACACCCGTACAGCAGGGTCTCAATCACCTCGGCCTTCAGCATTCGGACTTTAAGGCTAAGGGGGGCGGTCGTCCTATCATACAACTCCGGGCCGAACCGTTTGAAGCATGCTCGCATGAGGCGGATCCGTCGGTCGATTTCGAGCGAGAGGTCAGCGTTTTCGTGGATAACGCCGCCTAGGTATAAGAACTGGGTCGTCTGCTTATACCTCTGACCTGCCGCTTCGATGACGAGCGGTGGTGCGAGGGTTGTCCGGTCTGGTGTTTGTAGGACCATTGTCTCAGTCTTCTTTTCCGACACCGTGAGGCCTGCTGCTTCGAAGACAGTCACGATGACTGTCATCATTTTTGCGAGCCCTTCAGCCGACTTCGAGACAATTCCTGCATCGTCGGCGTACAACATGCCCCATACAGACCTTCGCACGCACGCCAATGGCTCCTCCTTCCCTGTTCGAACTACTCCAGCTTCCAAGAGTTGGACCAAATCCCTTACAATGGCTTCGTCTTGGCTGAAGCGTACTAGTACGACGTGTAACGCAGCAGCGAAGAACACGTTGAACAGTAACGGTGACAGTACACAGCCTTGCCGCAGCCCCTGCGTGACATCAAACCATTCCGAGAGCTCGCCGTCATCAGTACGCACGCGAGCCCGCATGCCATCGTGGAAATTACGGATAATTCTCAGCATCTTGGTTGGTACGCCAAAGCGTGTGAGTACCTTCCATAACAGCTCTCGGTCGACAGAGTCGTACGCTTTCTGCAGATCGATGAAGCACACGTATAAGGGGATTTTCCTCTGTCGTCCGAGCTCTTGCAGCCGGCGCACGACGAACAACATATCAATCGTTGATCGTGCGGGGCGGAAGCCGCACTGTTCCTCGGGGAGTAGTTCCTCGGTCTCGCAGTAGTTGCTGAGGCGGGACGCGACGATTTTCAACAACACTTTGCCTGCGTGGGCAACAAGCGAGATCCCTCTATAGTTGTTGCAGTCAGTTCGATCCTTCTTTTTGTGAAGGACCTTGATGATCGCATCTTTCCATTGCTGAGGGACTTCTCCTGTTAACCAAACATTGACAAGGATGTTGTGAAAGCGCTGGGCGAATGCCGGGTGGTCGATTTTTAGGAGTTCGACCACTGGTAAGTATTAATAGTGGTGTTTTTCTTCTTTTCCTTTTTTCCCAGCTGGCTCTTTTCAAGTAGTTGCGGCATCCCCTGCGGGGGGGGCACGACAGTAGTTTGTTCCTCCTATTTTTCTTTTCTCTTTCTCTCATTCGAATATTATTTCCCTTGCCTTCTTTGTTTTTGTTTTTTCTTTGTTCTGTTTCGTTTCTCTATCTGATATAATGTGTATGTCGTGCCTGTCGTATCCAGTATGATGAAATTTTTGTTTTTTTGCTCATCCCATTTGTTATCTTCGCACATCTTCTTCTCTCTCTCCTTCCAACTCGTAACTCAGATTCGGGGTCACATAGCAGGCTCTTCTACCCCCTTCCCGCTACGGTACGTGCCTTCATTTTTATCGCGAGAAGATTTCAGCCTTTTCGTCCCTCGTCGACTCGCATCGAATTGTGCCTACCCACGCTGCAAGGCGCTTTCAACAATTGAATCCTCTATGATTTTTATTTTTTCAAATAAAGTCAAATGTCCGACCCACCTGGGGCTCGAACCCAGGACTCAAACACAAGACTTACAAGTAGAATTCGAGGTTAACCACTTGAACCACCGGGGCGACCGGCTATCCCTGACATGGTATTGCATTGCCCACTATTAATAGGAAGGATCAAAGATAGCAAGTAGAGTAGACAAGCCTAAAGTTGGCACAGAAGGGAGGTAGACTTTGTGCATGGGTTTTCTTTGTTTACGAGGTTTTCTTCTTTCGGGAAAGTTATGAGTGATCCATGTTGAAGATCATGCTGCACATTGTCGGATGGCAAGAGAAATAATAATAGTGTGCTTACTGCATACCAGGTGTGTGGCAACGTAGTATCTCTGTGGCGTAGCTTTGTTTCCACATAGCTTGGATCTCTTCTAGGATTGAAGAATCGGCACGGGCACTGGTTGTGCTGGATGTCGACGGGTAGAAAAAACGGTTTTATGTGAAGAACACACACATACACACAAGTTCTGTGGTCCCAAAACTACGCTACTGAGATACTACGTTGTTGCGTATGTATGCAGTAAGCACAGTTAGTTGTAGGCAATGCAGAATGCGAAGATATAATCTACTGAGCTTTAGGGGCATAATCGATCAAATACCTAGCCCAAGGGCAATCCTTACAACAACGCCCCCCCCTCTGAACGGCAGGATCCTTGGGACGTCGGTACCGTATACCTGGTACGGCCGTACGCTGACCTACCTGCTTCGTTTCAATACCTTGGGAAGCAGGGAGATGTGGTTTTAGGGACGCACGCGCAAGCGTTTCTATAAAAGAAACGTTCGAGTGAGATTCGAACCCGTGTCTTGTCGAAGACGCCGAACGTGAAGATAATACCTACTGAGCATAGGGGTAATCGATCAGATTGTTATAGCTGTACCCTGGGTAATCGACCCGTCTTTCACCTCTATAGCCCAATACCTTTCCAACAAACCCTACGGTCCCTACGATATAGAATGGGACAAGGTAGCACGATTTTCAGTCACCGCGCGTGCATCAAGAGTTGAGCAGGACGAACCCGAGCACCGGGCCTGGGCTGGACCTGTCCTAACCCTACTGCGACACCTGCAGGGAGCAACCGTATAGCTACACTACAGCGGTCGCCTTTATGGCATACTTTGTAGGTACGTGGCGAATTCGTTGCTTTCAACCCTGTAATGATTCGTAGACCACTGCTGTGGAAACCTACGTACACACCCAATACCCAATTTTTGAATGGATCCCGGGTAGAACTCGCGATCGAAATACTACACCACCGAGTCCTCAAGATGATTTTAGAGGGTTTTTTCGATCTCGTCAGCTTCTTTTTTTACTTCGGATCTTCATACTCGCATATACCTGGTATACGTCGACGTAGCCCGCAGGAAAAAATCGTAGTTGTGAAAATAAACAGCAGTTTATGCGTGCAAAGCAATAGTACAGCAGTTTCCTTGGGCTACACCGAAGCGGCGGAATAAATATGGGATTCGTGAGAAGAATTAGCGAGTCAAATGGATAAATCAGAAGAACGTGATGGATGTGCCATCCGTTGAGAAGTGAAAAGTACTGGGCCGGCACACCTTCAGGTCGTCGTGGCGTGCGGAGATAAGCAGACACCACGAAAAAAAGGGCATTCAAGGCGCCAAGTCAGACGCAGCAGCAGTGTGGAGGTATTCAGGACACTGTTGTTTTTTCGCTGGGCACAGCAAGCTGGACACAAGGCGTTTTGGTCCAGGTATTTGGGTCTGCTCAAAAACAGCAGTTCCACGCTCGAAGTGAAGGTACGCGCCTGTGCATGTATGTACATGTGCATGTTGAACTCGTGGAGGCTGACGATGAACTTATTTGCTACAGTAGGTTATACTGCTGCATATATATCTGTACTGCGATCATGGACTGCATTGTATTGTGGCGACGAGTTTACGTGAGAACAGCAACATCAACAACACTACAGTACTATAAGTGGGTTGAAAATGAGGGGGGATTGACCGACCCGTCCTTGTTGCGTGTAGCCTGTCAAAATCGGACAGCGGATGGTGTCGGGCGTATAAAACGAGCTACTACTAGTAACTGTAATAGTAGCAGACAGTAAAGTGCAGCGAGGGGGGGCGGCATCACGGAGGACGCGTGCTACTACTACTAACCGTATACAGCACCAAACAGTAGAAGGCGCGCCCGTGCCCCCCCCCCTCCCACCACTTTCCACACATCCATAGATACTTTACCCAGAGAGCACAAAAGACACCTACTACTACTTACTGCCGTTATTGTACGTTAGCCGTTCGTTTCGTTGCGATTATCGTTATTATTACTTTCGTCCTCCAAAAAGCGTTGTGTGTGCATCGTACTTGTTCCAGTCCGGCATTGATTGTTTACCGATCCGATGTGGGCATGTCAGACAATCATAGATGGCGTGCTGTCACGCCCTCCACACGACGGAGTCACTCGTGACGCTTCTGATTATCTCGCACTCTCCGAGAGATACCCCGCTCAAAACTTCGCTTCTTGAAGAAGGCCGCTCGGATCCCTTCCAACTGACAGCCCTACATGTATATACACACATAGGGCTGTGATTTGCTTACTATAATGACTACTAAGAACTATAGAGTACTTCACGGCTACATGCAGTATTATTTGTTACAACACACTGTACTTGGGTGGCGAAAAAGTAAGCCAACTAACTATTATACTGAAGTGATGTACTGTTGTAGACGACTTGCAGTAGTAGTACAGGTAGTTTGCCAGTATTAACACACGCGAATCGAGCAACAAAAGCGCTATTCAGATACAAAGACGCAGCGCACTCCTCACAAACCGCCGGGCGCAATTAACTCCACGTACATAGCAACGTAATACCTACCGGGTACTAACTGTGCTGCCCTCCACACGACGGAGTCACTCGTGACGCTTCTGATTATCTCGCACTCTCCGAGAGATACCCCGCTCAAAACTTCGCTTCTTGAAGAAGGCCGCTCGGATCCCTTCCAACTGACAGCCCTACATGTATATACACACATAGGGCTGTGATTTGCTTACTATAATGACTACTAAGAACTATAGAGTACTTCACGGCTACATGCAGTATTATTTGTTACAACACACTGTACTTGGGTGGCGAAAAAGTAAGCCAACTAACTATTATACTGAAGTGATGTACTGTTGTAGACGACTTGCAGTAGTAGTACAGGTAGTTTGCCAGTATTAACACACGCGAATCGAGCAACAAAAGCGCTATTCAGATACAAAGACGCAGCGCACTCCTCACAAACCGCCGGGCGCAATTAACTCCACGTACATAGCAACGTAATACCTACCGGGTACTAACTGTGCTATAGTTGGTGATTATACAATATATAGTCAGCGAACTCACTATTAATATAGCCACCCCTGAAATACAACATCCCGACCTTAAAGTACGAGTATCAGGGCTTTTCGCGAGTCATGACCCGACCCGCGGGTCGGGTCACGTGATGTTCAAGATGTCACGGGTCGGGTCGAGTCAGGTCAGGAATTGTTCAAAGTGTCACGGGTCGGGTCGGGTCGGGTCAAGAGATTTTCTTATCTCGTTGGTCGGGTCAGATCGGGTCAAGAGTTTTTCAAATCTCATGGGTCGGGTTGGGTCGGGTCAAGAAGTGATGAAAAGTTCGCGGGTCGGGGCAGGTCACGACCCGCGATTTTGGTTTTACTGACCCGCGGGTCGGACCCGCACATTCGGCTCGCGGATCCGACACTTGAATCACTTCCCGTTCTCTTTCTTAAAGGCTTCCCTCGTACCAATACTCAATAATACTCCTTGGTATCATATCCAAACATTATAACACCGCCAAATTAATATACGCATATATATGCCCGCATCCATTCATACCCACTACAGCCGGGTCATATATCGCTGCACTAAAATGAGCATAAATTGTCTTTGCCGATCCACGGTCCAGATCCACGGGTCGAATCTTCGGGTCAAGATAAATGGTCTCTCGGGTCAAGGTGACCCGACCCACGGTCCAGATCCGCGGGTCGAACCTGTCGGGTCAAGATAAATAGTCTCGCGGGTCAAGGTGACCCGACCCGCACGAAAGCCGTTTCTCACGGGTCAATCGGAAGGGACGCGTTCTACGATAGAGGTACCACATTTATTTCCGCTGATATTTTCCTGAAAAACGAGGCTCTTTAACCCCAAATCATCGCTATTCTATGCCAATCTTGTTTCGAAAAAGACGTTTCTTATACTTGGGCCATGGGATTATTCATCGGGATGCGATTTTATTTTTGCTGTTTTTTTTGGGTGAACCCTTATTATTGTAGAACGCCTCGACGGGACAGGTCGGGTCGGGTCAGGAGGTTTTGGAATCTCGCGGGTCGGGTTGGGTCTGGTCGGGTCACGAGATTTCAAATCTCACGGGTCGGGTCTTGTCGGGTCAAGAGGCTTTCAAATCTCGCGGGTCGGGTCGGGTCAAGTCAACATACCTCAGTTTTTTCGTGGGTCGGGTCGGGTCGGGTCAGCCGACCCGACCCTACCCTACCCGACCCGACCCGTGAGGTTTAACCTGACTCGTGAAAAGCCCTGGGTAATATGCCCCTAATTTCTGTTGTTTTTTGCTCGATGTTGCTCCCCAGGCCAAAACTCGAACTACGCCCCTGGATATATTAGATGTGAGTTGAGTACCTCCCGGAGGGACAGACCCTGGACTCATTCGAGAAGGGTATGTATGTCTGATTTCCTCGGTTTGTCCGCCAACAAGGATAAAACACGCCAGTCAAAAGGCTCAAATCAAAACAAACACAACAACAACAATACGTAGTATAATATATAGACCTTGTGCATAGGTTTCCTTTATATCCGGGGAATTTGTCTTTCAGGGATATATATGTTTTGATAGGTGAATGTTGAAGCTCATGGCTGCATATTGTTGGATGGCAAGCCTAATGATAATAATCTTGTCCGCAGTAAACGAGCACCTCGTCATACCAGGTATATATATATATATATATATATATATATATATGATATATACCATGCGTACAACTGCACACTTCGTACGATTCGAATTATCAGATGTATGTGTTTGATTGGTACAGGCGTGAGTGTATGCCACCCTTTCCGGCTTGATTGGTGAAATGCCCGCTATTAATAATAGGAGCATATATCATTCATTGGTGTGAAGGTGTTACGTACCGAGCTATAGGGGTAAAATATCGATCAAATACCCAGCCCAGGGTAATCGTTACGACACCCCTCCCCACTCCGAACGGCGGGATATTTGGAGCGTCGGTACCGTATACGGGCGCACGCTGACCTACCAGCTTCGTTTTAATACCTGGAGAGCCAGGAACAACAAGTTTTCAGGATGCGCACTCGAGGGTTTCGATAATTTTGTTTCTCGAAGTGAGATTCGAACCCGTGCCCTCGACAAAGTCAAATGTGAATGCGTTACCTACTTCTGAACTACATGTGATACGAGTCAAGTACTCATGGGGTAAGTTACCGACCAACTACTACAATGGGGACTGCATTATTGGTATAATTTTGTCATGTTTTTTTGGTCTGAGAGGTAGGTCACCTCTTTTGTTTGGAATTTGAAATCTGAAGTAATTACACCCCACCTGACTTGTAGTGTTTATTTATTTTGCTATGTATCTGACAATATGCACCGTTTGTTGCAATCGTAGATAGAGCTCCCGCCGGAAGTAGGAAGATAGTTATACTTTGTGCAGAGGGTTTTCTTTCACTCCCATGGTTTTTCTTTTTTGGAATCAACGTTGAAGCTCATGCTACACTGGCGGATGGCAAGAAACATTATCAGGCAGTGGCGCGTATTCCATTGAGTGTACGCAGGGAAGGATAATTGATTTGGAGTATACTGATTGTTGGTGGTATTCGACGAATTGTGTCAGCTTTTTCATCATGAGTGTGGGTAGTGCCCTGCACATTGTCGCAAGGCACACGAAATACTAATAACAAATTAAAAATACCCTCCACATATACCAGGGAAACTTACTGCGGCTGTAGAATCTACTGATTTCAGACACGGAATCATACAATATTTTTTGACATGTTTGCCAGATGTGAAGGTACTACCTACTGAGCTATACAGGTAAGATATCGATCAAATACCCAGCCCAGGGTAATCGTTACGACACCCCCCCACTGAACGGCTGAACGGCGGGATATTAGGGGCGTCGGTATACGGCCGTACGCTGACATATCCGCTTCGTTTCAATACCTACCTGGGGAAACAGGGATATAAGCTTTAGGGACGCTCGCGCAAGCGTTTCTATAAAAGAAAAGTTCATGATGTTCGAACCAGTGTCTTCGACGATGTCAAATGTGCAGGTATTATACCTACTGAGCAATAGGGGTAACATATCGATCGATTGCCCAGCCCAGGGCATCCCTTGCAACACAGAGCGCTTGTATGCTTCTGCTGCTACTACTACTACTACTACTACTACTACTACTACTACTACTACTACTACTACTACTACTACTACTACTACTACTACTACTACTACTACTACTACTACTACTACTACTACTACTACTACTACTACTACTACTACTACTACTACTACTACTACTACTACTACTACTACTACTACTACTACTACTACTACTACTACTACTACTACTACTACTACTACTACTACTACTACTACTACTACTACTACTACTACTACTACTACTACTACTACTACTACTACTACTACTACTACTACTACTACTACTACTACTACTACTACTACTACTACTACTACTACTACTACTACTACTACTACTACTACTACTACTACTACTACTACTACTACTACTACTACTACTACTACTACTACTACTACTACTACTACTACTACTACTACTACTACTACTACTACTACTACTACTACTACTACTACTACTACTACTACTACTACTACTACTACTACTACTACTACTACTACTACTACTACTACTACTACTACTACTACTACTACTACTACTACTACTACTACTACTACTACTACTACTACTACTACTACTACTACTACTACTACTACTACTACTACTACTACTACTACTACTACTACTACTACTACTACTACTACTACTACTACTACTACTACTACTACTACTACTACTACTACTACTACTACTACTACTACTACTACTACTACTACTACTACTACTACTACTACTACTACTACTACTACTACTACTACTACTACTACTACTACTACTACTACTACTACTACTACTACTACTACTACTACTACTACTACTACTACTACTACTACTACTACTACTACTACTACTACTACTACTACTACTACTACTACTACTACTACTACTACTACTACTACTACTACTACTACTACTACTACTACTACTACTACTACTACTACTACTACTACTACTACTACTACTACTACTACTACTACTACTACTACTACTACTACTACTACTACTACTACTACTACTACTACTACTACTACTACTACTACTACTACTACTACTACTACTACTACTACTACTACTACTACTACTACTACTACTACTACTACTACTACTACTACTACTACTACTACTACTACTACTACTACTACTACTACTACTACTACTACTACTACTACTACTACTACTACTACTACTACTACTACTACTACTACTACTACTACTACTACTACTACTACTACTACTACTACTACTACTACTACTACTACTACTACTACTACTACTACTACTACTACTACTACTACTACTACTACTACTACTACTACTACTACTACTACTACTACTACTACTACTACTACTACTACTACTACTACTACTACTACTACTACTACTACTACTACTACTACTACTACTACTACTACTACTACTACTACTACTACTACTACTACTACTACTACTACTACTACTACTACTACTACTACTACTACTACTACTACTACTACTACTACTACTACTACTACTACTACTACTACTACTACTACTACTACTACTACTACTACTACTACTACTACTACTACTACTACTACTACTACTACTACTACTACTACTACTACTACTACTACTACTACTACTACTACTACTACTACTACTACTACTACTACTACTACTACTACTACTACTACTACTACTACTACTACTACTACTACTACTACTACTACTACTACTACTACTACTACTACTACTACTACTACTACTACTACTACTACTACTACTACTACTACTACTACTACTACTACTACTACTACTACTACTACTACTACTACTACTACTACTACTACTACTACTACTACTACTACTACTACTACTACTACTACTACTACTACTACTACTACTACTACTACTACTACTACTACTACTACTACTACTACTACTACTACTACTACTACTACTACTACTACTACTACTACTACTACTACTACTACTACTACTACTACTACTACTACTACTACTACTACTACTACTACTACTACTACTACTACTACTACTACTACTACTACTACTACTACTACTACTACTACTACTACTACTACTACTACTACTACTACTACTACTACTACTACTACTACTACTACTACTACTACTACTACTACTACTACTACTACTACTACTACTACTACTACTACTACTACTACTACTACTACTACTACTACTACTACTACTACTACTACTACTACTACTACTACTACTACTACTACTACTACTACTACTACTACTACTACTACTACTACTACTACTACTACTACTACTACTACTACTACTACTACTACTACTACTACTAC
>JARUPZ010001434.1:0-20660 GCA_031213475.1 Nereocystis luetkeana
AAACACATGGTACAATGGGACACCGTTCTCCCAGAACACACTTAGGGCCAACCCGTTTACTACGTTTACGTTTCGACCAGTACCCCAAGAGAAAACGGACAACTGGTCGAACTCTTTCCCTCTCCAACACGTACCCTACCTAGGATGCCCCCCCCCCCCCCCCCTCTCTTGAGCGTCAAGGTGGGATCGTGGGAAAAAAACGCTCCTAAACTGTATGTATATCACTGCCCGTGTTTAGCTACTATCAATATTGTCTTGCGTTCTGCCTGTCTTTTCCCTCGTTGGTTCTCTCCCTCAGCTTGGGGAACGAACTCTGACCACGTACCCTCATCCTAATCCACTTTCCATATGTCACATTGTAATGCCTCCCAACTTTTATCAACGCCTTTTTAACAAACTCCATACAAGTACTCACTTCGAAAATTTTAGTTTGATATGATTGGCCCAAGAATCGTGGTATTAATTTACGCAGTAAAGCAATGCCGAAGAGGACAAACACGTGGTACAATGGGACACCGTGCTCCCAGAACACACTTCGGGCTAACCCGCTTTCTACATTTATGTTTCGACCAGTACCCCGAGGGAAAACGGACAACTGGTCGAACTCTTTCCCATTAGGCAAGCCCGGTTATCCCTCGAGTTAAACCCCCCATGTTCCTGCCACTACTACCTTGTTAGTGCTTCAGACACAAAATCTGCTTTCTCCCCTCCTGCTCTTACATAGACCATAAACGCTAGTGATTTCCATCTCCCCGCCCTTTGAATCTGAATGTTCGATGCGCCTTGCGCAGCAAGCTGGGTTGCCCCCTCGATCCTGCCTGAGTGGAGAGCGTACTGAGTCGGGTCTCTACCCAAACTGCTTAACATCCGCCTCAAGGCATTTGTTGCAACGGTGCGCGTGATCGCCTTCCACCCGGTGGACGTGCGTGTCTGCATCAATGGTGCTGACCTGCTCAGTCCGGGATGAAGGTATAGTAAATCCAGAAGAATCTCCAACGCCCCCTGACTCTTTACGTCCTAACACCTTCCCTTCCCTTTCGTTGCTCTCGTCCTTGTGGCGATTGACCCCAACCTATTGGAGTCTGACTTGGAAGGGCGGAACGTCACTTCTACCCTGTCTGCAGCACATCTTTTTCCCCAAGATAGTTGGAACGCTCCTGAAAAAAACGCCAAGTCTCTCCTCGTCAGACAAAAATCTGCGTGTACCAACCCGTTGCCGTAGGCACAAATTTCAGAGGCTCTACAAAGAGGGTGAAACGACAACGCCAGTCCGGTCCAGGCTACCCATCCTTGGCTTCCCAAACGCTCTTCATCCCCGTGGTCAACAGGTCCCCCGTAAGAGGCTCCCTGACCTTATGGCGTATCTCCGATTTCCCGTGAGCTCTATCGATCCCTTTCCCTACGGCTACAACCATGCAGTGTGAACATTTTGTGGAAATACTTATTCGCGGATAGATAACCTCGTATGGTCTGGCTTTGGTTTTTGAATGCAAAGCATCACAGGGCCATGAATTTCGTCAACTCTTTCACTGCTGCGTCGACTCCATCACCCTCTGCTAGCCACGGACTCTTCCATTCAATCGCTCTGAGACGGCACCAGGTTTGCCACACGGTTCGCGTGCTTGCCCCCGCTGAGGCCAGCGCGAGTGTCTCCACTGTTCTGTGCACCTCCTCGTCCTTCCCGCCCTCTCCAGTGTGTGTTGCTGCTCGATGGGCTTTGCGGGGTGTTCATGATTCTGCATTTCGAGTCATCGCTTTCCATATTATGTCCTCTATGTACCCTGTGAGGAATTTTGTCTGCACAATAGTTGGTCTCGAAGAATGCACGGCCACCGTCACCTATATTCTGCTCTCTCCATTGCCCTTGTACGCGTGTCTGCAACGTTTGCCCGATTTCTGTTTTTGCCCATCTCGAGATGCCCTCCGCTACTAGGTTCTGCACGCCGGGAATATGCTTTGCGTCATGGCTCCATCCGCTCGTAGTTTCCAGTCTACCTAGAAGTCTCATAGCCGGTGAAGCTCGCCGGTTATGCGACCCACCACACCGATTAATCCATGACACGGCTGCCACGTTGTCCCCCCTAAATAGGACGGGGCATTCTTGCATGTCTGGCCTGTCGTGCAGAATGACTTGAGTCACGTACGCCGTCATGGTCATACCACCCAATTCAAGTAGGTTGATTGTGACTGCGTCCTCTCCTTTAATCACCGTTTGGTTCTTCAAGGGACGCGACACTACCGGGTTCAAGTCGTATCTCCAGTATACTTAGAGTTCTGGGCGAAAGCCCCCGACTGCAGTAAACCTTGCGTCCGAGTAGTATCGTCGCCAAGGGGATCGGCTACGTGTGCGTAAAATGGTGCGCCGAGGGACTCCCCGGCGCTAACCAACTTCTGTTCGATTGCCCATTTCCAAAAGGAGATATCATTGTGGAACTCCCAGCCTAGTCTCACTACCCTCTTCGTCGATTTTTTAACTTTAGCGGCTTTGTGAAGATTGGTCAGACGTAAAAGCTGCCAAATAAAATATCTACCGGCTCTGATTATGTAGGTGAGGTTCCAGAGTTTGCCTGTCATGTTTACCACGTCTTGTGCGCTTGCATGCGTTTTTTCCCCCGACCACTCCTGCTCGAGAAGGAGCCTAATTGCTTCTACCCGTTCCTTAGTCACGGAAATCCGCATGGTGTGTGTGTTGATTGTAAAACCCAGCGCATCTACGATTGTGTTCCAATCAGTGCTCTTCTTTGGAGCGAGTATAGAGGTTTTACCTTTCTCGCCTGGTCCGAAAATCTCACGTTATCTGAAGCGAGGGAAGCGGAAGCTATGAGGGCGGTCTGGTCTGCAGGATTAAGTTGCACGCTGGCCATAATGAAGTGGTTAACGTATACTTCCGTCAGAAACGGTTCGTTTGATCCCCCCCTTCGTGGTGCTTTTCACTCTGACTCCGGTCGGGATCCTAGTTGGCTCGCTCGACTCCCATGGGTCCACGAATTTGACATGCGACATCATAGCCTCGCCTTCTGGTAGAATAACCACCCTATCTACCATTGATTGTGGGAAGGTGGGCGTGTTCGGCCGCTGAGGCCATGAGGCGCCAGTACCCGGGCGAGGCTGCCCATCCAAAGGTGAGTCTAAAATCTGCCACCAACACATCGTCTACCACATAGCAAAAGTTCTGCGCTTGGTGCGGTGATACCCTGACATTCCTGAAGGCGTCTGTTACGTCTGCTTTGGCCAAAAGGATACGAAGGTGAGAAAACCTTATTCGGAGGTCGATGAGCGCGTTCAAAAGTGAAGGGAGTGCGTCAGCACAGAGGCATTTCGGCACATCTTCCGTTTTCGTGTCTTTATTTAGCTCTCCCTTCTCTCCTCTCGCCGCGTCGACATCAACTGAGCAGTCGTTAATTATTCTGACCTTGTGCGTAACAACGGCACCGAGGGGCGCCACACGTAGTCCTTTAAGCGCGGCAGCTGACTCTCTGTTGAACCCTGGAACGCGATTGCGTCGTACATCTTCGTACCGTGTTTTCCAAACTAGGTCCATATGTTCAAACACTGTGCTGTGCTTACCATACCGAATTGCTCTTGAACGGTCGAGGTTCGTGACCGCTGTCTTCACCGACACGCCCCTCTTCATGATGTCTATGAGCTCTGTTATTGCGGGGAAACCTTTAACCCGCCCAACGTAGTGTTCAACATGATCGAGGGATAACGGAGGTGACACCAGAGTGCCTCCGAGCCCAACGGCCACATCTTCCACTTTACCTGCACATACATGTAAAAGTTCTCTGCCTGTCTCTGCCATCTCTCGTATGTTGTTTTTCTTGTGGTTGAGTTCGCGGGTTTTGACGGTCATCAACATTTTTGTTTGCCTCCATATTTCGCTCAGTGCAGCGATTTTTTCCTGTTTGGTTAGCTTACTTGTCTGTCCTTTAATCTGGTAAGGTACAACTCTATCTGAAGGTGCTACTTGTCGTACCGACCCTTGTAAGTATTTCCCTTTCGACAAACTGTCCTATAACCAAGGGGTCTCCCCTGGACTAAGGGCTGGCAAATCACTGTACTGTTGTCTAGACTCATGTTTGTTCTGTGACTCGGTACTCTGTCTAGAGATTCTCTTTTCTTTTACGGACTTGCCCTGACTCGAGGTC
The DNA here is from genome assembly GCA_031213475.1 of Nereocystis luetkeana. NCBI lineage: Eukaryota > Phaeophyceae > Laminariales > Laminariaceae > Nereocystis > Nereocystis luetkeana. The sequence goes on from JARUPZ010001434.1 coordinate 4,149, forward strand.
AGGGCGATCAGGACATCATCATTCTGTCTGGAATTGCGGGTGTTTTGGTCAAACTAACTCTGTCTAGAGCTACTGCTATTTTCTTCCGTTTTGGTTGTGCCTTGTGCCCAAGAGGTCTCCCCTGGGCTAAGGGGTAGCAGATCAACATAGTCTTGTCTAGGCTCGCTGTTGTTCTGCCACGCTTTACTCTGTCTAGAGATTCTCTTTTCTTTTACGGACTTGCCCTGACTCGAGGTCGGGGCGATCAGGACATCATCATTCTGTCTGGAACTGTTGATGCTCTGATCCAAGCAACTCTGTCTAGAGCTACTGCTATTTTCTTCCGTTTCGGTTGTGGCCTGTGCCCAAGGGGTCTCCCCTGGGCTCAGGGCTGGCAGATCGACATGATTCTGTCTAGAATTACCGTTGTTCTGCGACTCGTTACTCTGTCTAGATATTTTCTTTTCTTTTAAGGACTTGCCCTGACTCGAGGTCAGGGCGAGCAAGACATCATCATTCTGTCTAGAGCTGTTGAAGTTCAGATCCAAGTAACTGTGTCTAGGCTAGATCTACTGCTATTTTCTTCCGTCTCGGTTGTGCCCTGTGCCCAAGAGGTCTCTCCTGGGCTGCGGATTGGCAGCTCCACATAATTATGTCCAGAACTTCTATTGTTCTGCGCCTCGTCCCTCTGTCTAGAGATTTTCTTTTCTTGTACGGGCTTGCCCTGACTTGAGGTCAGGGCAATCAGGACATCATCATTCTGTCTAGAACTGTTGATGTTCTGATCCAAGTAACTCTGCCTAGAGCTACTGCTATTTTCTTCCGGCTCGGTTGTGCCCTGTGCCCAAGGGGTCTCCCCTGGGCTACGGGCTCGCAGCTCAACTTGATGCCATACCCGGGGGTACAGCTTATAAATGCTGTCCGGAAATCACGCTCAAACGAAGGCCAGCATCGCTGAACCACTCAAGGGCTCGGTTACCCGACGTCGGCACGCGTGAAAGATAAACACGCATTACCAGCCCGGCGTGTAAAACACCGGACTTCAACGAGGACAGGACAGAAGACAGAAAATGAAATGACATGTTGTTTAGAGGCCTTCAAAGACATCGTCCGTTTCGAAAGCGATGTTGTTTTCGTCACACACGGTAACAGAAGGCGACGTACGTATAATCAATTGATGAGAGAATCACAGAGAGGTCGAACGATATAATATAAAGCAAAGGTTGAAAGCAGCAACCGCACTGCTGCTGTAAAACTCCCCCGGAATCGCTGTGTCCACGAGGACAAACAAGTACGGCGCAAGTACGAGTTGTACCATGGCAATTTGCGACGTATGCAGACGGTGCCTGGCATGCCAGTGTTTGGAAAAGAGTGCGTTTTGAATGTGCGTGGGGGAAGGGAAGTATGTATACGCAAGGTTCTTCACTCCGTGGGCGGCCTACGCCGCCCGTTAGGCTTGCTCAGGAAGGGGAAAGTGTATCAAAATATGCGAAGCGTACAGACGTCCATGGTTGAATATATATATAGATATTTATGGTTGTAGTTGCACGACTTGATAATGCTAAGAGTCCCGCCGCCATGTTCCAGGAAAAAACAACTCGGGCACCACGTATGAACAACTCAGACGTCACATACGCTGGCTCACATGCCGTACGTACGTACATACCCCAGGTAGAGTACCTTTTTTCTTTACAGTAGCTGCAGTAGGTACGAAAGAGAAAGAACAGCACGGCACAGCAGCACCGCAAAACAATAAAAATTAAACCGAAATTTCGGAAAGAATAAACAAAATTCCCGCCCCCTTCATAAACATTTTTTTCAGCCTGATTGGCACCCCTTGCACCGCTGAAAAAAAACGAATTGAACAGCACCGCCTCGTACGCCGCCCGCCCCTCTCGCGACCACCTCGCCACCGACTTGGTCCAGGTAAAGCTTTTCTCACTCTCTGCCACAGCCGCCCGCCTCGCGTGAAGGCCGGTGCTCATTGTGACCGTCGTTCGCCAGCTCGACAATGTTGGTGCTCGGACTGCGCAGCTCTCTGTTTCAAATTCAGCGTGGTCGCAAAAATAAACACCCCTTGAATATTATCTTGCAATCCTGAACGACCCTTCAATACTCGTACGTACTCCATAAAAAATTACAACTGTAGGTCAGACAGATCCATTTCATGCATCCCTCGTGTCTTCAGGCACACGCAACGCCTAGGTACGAAAGCAGCGACCACGCTCCTTGTAACCCCTGCTCTACCCGCCAGCACCCGCCGACACTAGCGACAGCGACGGGATCTCCCACAGTGCCGTGCTCGGAGTACACGCACGCACACGAAACGAAAGAAAAAAAAAAGAAAAAAGGACTGAAAATGCCGAGAGAGATGGAGAAAACAAAAAAACGCTGGAAAGGTTCGCCAAGTACTAAAGGGAGGCGATTCCCAAGTCGGAGCTCTGAGAGGCCAGGGAGGTACCGACCGAGCACGCTCAAAGAGTGAGAAAGCTGTAAGTAGTTCCATATAATCACACCCTGGACGTTTACTTTTTCAATAGTCTACTGTTAGGGGTGGGCCTGAGGTCCATGTTTGGGCTATTTTTGTGTCCCTGGTCGTTGTGAGTACAAATAGATATTCAAATGTTTATCCAATCGCAATCAAGCTGAAATACAGCAGAGGTCCAAAACTTTCATCGTTCCAAGAACCAAAACGAAGAGCCTAGGAGCCACTTGCTGGCAGCAAGTGGCGAGGAATTTATATAGAGCGAATACATATGTAGGAAATAAGAGTACGAGTACTATTTTTACAGGTTTATGATGCATATAGAATACAAGACGAGTACATATATACCTGGTATATTCTTCGTATATCATATACATACCTGGTAAGTATGTACCAGGTATTTAGGTAACTGATTTAAGAGACTCAGCACAGAACAAAGCAGCAGCAGCAGCAGCAGGAGCGCGACAAGGGTGAGGCGCCGTCCCGATGTTGCCTCCCCGTCCGGGTGGCGTCATGCATGTCCACGCTGCATTTTCTGCGAGTCAAGCGCTCGCTACACCGCGTTGTTGGTGGCCCGTGGCGATGACGATGAGTTTCGGCGCGAAGACCTTGCTCAGAGCAAAGACAACTCAACTGCATACAGCAGCGGAAGCAAGAAGCTTGCCTGCAGCACCTGTGGTGAGACAGCACAAACCGCCAATCGCCGCAACGCGGGTACTTACGAACGAATTGGCCGGACGAGTTACTGGTACAAGAAGTTGACCGGAGGCATACGACACCTGACTATACCTCCAACAGGGCGCGAAATCGGCCATTGGGTCGGCCGCGTCTGTCTGTCTGCCTCGCAACTACCAACCCGACCGCGAGAGACGAGTTAACCCGTGTTCTTCTCACAGTTAGTTCTGTACCCATTTATCTCTTTTTCACAGCCAATCCTACTAATTTTCGTACTTCGAGTAACCCGAGTATTAATCTACTGAAAGCCCAATACTCCGAGTACTGGGAGTATGAGCAGTACTTGTACTCGAGTAGAAGCAGTACCCGGAGTACAAGCATCTAAATTATTCGTAGCACTCTGAGTATCGCGAGTATGCAACCCAGGAATACTTGATTTAGCATCCGAGTAAAATACTCCGAGTAATACTCTAACCTGGAGTACCTTGGAGTATAAAACCCTTTAATATTCCGAGTATTGAAGTATTCGCAGTACGAAATGCCCAAGAACTCCGAGAACTTCAAGTAGGAGCAGTACAAGATCCCCAAATACTTCAACTTCAAGTACAACGAGTATTCCAGAGTAGTAAACCCCAAAATACGCGGAGTACAGCAGTATTTCAGAGTATCGAACCCCAAAATACTCGAGTGCAAGCAGTATTGAGAGTGATCACTCCGAGTACGAGCAGTATCCCGGAGGATCGAGCCCCGAAATACTCCGAGTACACAAAGTACCTGAAGCAATTTATCTCCGATACTCGTTACTTTACTCCAAGGTACTCGGAGCATCTATCTGCACCTTCCCAGATTGATATCTTACGAGCATCGTCTGGCCTTTGCTGAAGGTTTTCGTAATAATACCTAGGCTTTGGGGATTGTTCACACAGATTCAGTTAATATACAGATAATTGTACGTCTCAAAAGACGTGCATGAGGATTATACCAGGTATGATAACGTTTAAATGCCCAGATGTCCAAAGGGACGAGTGCATGTGCGAGTCGCTGCACCACCCACAGGTACACATTTGTGAGACCCATGACCGAGATGAAACGTGACGAGCTTTGGTATGATCTGCGCAACCTCACAGGATACCCTGCTATTCGGCGCTCCAAGTATGGTGGCCCAGTGTTAAAGGACTTGGAATCCCAATAGGCGGTAGGCAGTTTCCGTTCTGGGGGGGTGTTTGTCACCACCTTTCTACAGCTACAGCCACAAACTCCGTTATGCAAGGGATACGATACGGAAGTGGTTGTGGATGAATGCCGTTTGAGGACTCATTATTTGTGTTAGCACGAAAAGGTCTCACCAGCGGACACTGTTCGTACTGGGGGGGTGGCGTGAACGTTAGTACCTTCAAACGACTTACTTACTCGGAATCATATAATTACCTTGGCTAGTGAGCCATCCCACAGTAGGGGTGCACCAGAAGTTCCTCAGCCCCTCACATTAGAAGCTCACTATCTCAACCGATACAATACTTGGAAGCACTCGTGGCGTAAACATCAGTACCTTCAAACGACTTACCCGGAATCAAATAATTACCTTGGATAGTGAGTCATCCCACAGTAGGGGTGCACCAGAAGCTCCTGAGCCCCTCACATTAGAAGCTCACGATACAATACTTGGAAGCAATTAAGAAGTGCCTGTAAGTCGAAGTGGCGTAAACGCCAGTTCCTTCAAAGAATGTAGTCACCCGAAATCGCATAATAACTTTTGCTAGTGCGGAAAGTCGAAGCACTCGAAGGATACCACGTAGAACTTTACATCAGGAGGAGGGAGTAGAAAGAGGACTCATCATGAACGTCCTACAGCACGTCCGTGATGAATCCATACATAAAACCACCTCCATATTCGCAAGAAGTACCTACTGTAAATGCAGAAAAGTTTGAGATCATCGCCGAAAGGTAGGCGTATGTCAGATACACCCCGCAATACGCACGATCGAAGTCAATCAATAAATCAGAACGTGATAATCCATATCAAGAGACTAGAGACATCCGGACAAAATGCAGAGTGGCAGATGAATGCGAATATACGCAGAAACGGTTGTTGAAGAAGTACAGTGAGAAACGTCTGGCAAAGGCAAGTGAATGATATGAGCATCGACACAGTCCACTACGCAGGTTAAAACGTCTGTCAAAGGTACGTGAAGTTTTGCAATATCGACAGTCCAGTACGCAAGTATATTTGGTTACCAAGCGGTGAGCCGAAGGTGCGTGAACGGTGGCAGCATCGACACAGTCCACTGCGCAGGTTAAAACGTCTGCCAAAGGTACGTAAAGTTTTGCAATATCGACGGTCCAGTACGCAAGTATATTTGGGTACGAAGCGGTGGGCCGTCACTACAGGTTAGACTATCAAGCGCGCAGATATATAGAGAGGGGCAACGTGGATAATCACCGCAGTGTTTGGGTAGTGTGGCCACGTATATCCCCACGATTATGGACTGGCAGAACTCTGTAAAGTTTCAGCTAAAGGTGAGGTGGTACGGTCGGACGATGGTAGCTTACAGTGGAATCCATGCCGGCGAAGCAGAAGATGCCGGGGCCGAAACAGTAAACGTGTAGATTATTGTCAAAATGCAGATGGAGGCCTTCAAGAGGGGCCCCCACCTCAGATGCAGGTGAACCCCCACCTCACTCAGATGCAGATGAGGAAGGAAGAAAAACATATTTTTCACAGGTGAGGACATGCTCCGTGCGTGCTATACAGATGGGGCGCTGGGAGTTAAAAGTCGTGAAGAATGTACGGGGGTCAGGTCCGCCGCTCTTCTCAACAGCGTCTACGGTAACAGCACCGCGGGAAGGAGAGGCTCTGCAACATCAGGCCGACGGTGATGGACGGAGGAATGCCGAAGAACATCTGGACGAAGGTCAGGTCCGAAACTTCTTACCGTCCAAGGGCAATACCACGGAAAGGAGAGGCGCTGCAGCATCGGGCCGTCGGCGATGGATGGGACGAGGAATGCTGAAGAACTTCTGGACGAAGGTCAAGATCGCCGCTCTTCTCACCACCGTCTGGAGGCGACACTGAGGAAGGAGATGAGCAGCAACATCGAGCCGACGGCGAGGTGCGGAGATAGAAGGCGCACGCTCTGCAGCGGTTCATGATCTTAATGCCCGCTGGGGGGGTGCTAGAAACGTTGGGCCGACCGAGGAGGAAAGCGCACGCGCTGTCGCCGGGCAAGTACTGGGATGCCCGTTTTGGGCCGACGATCGTCATGCGTCGAGCAGGGTGGGTGTTACAGCGAGTGGCGCCAGGGTAGGAGGTTCATAGCGCTGCGACTGTCGTAACCAGCGCTGTGGGGAGGATAATACGGCGCGAGACAACTGTCCTGATCAGTGTCACGCGTCGGGCCTATTCGATAGGCAGAGGGCAAGCTTTGGTTAGCATCCTCTGGGCGGGTCTTAGAGGGGCAGGGAGGATCCCCCGTGTGGGAACGCCTTCAGTTCCATGTAAAGAACCAGTAACGAGGTCACGGAACAGCCCGGAGTTTACTAAACACCACTAAGTGAGGAAAGAAAGTCAAAGCCAAGTGATCTGTGATACCTGTCCTATCGATCTCCAGCCCCTTGGGCCCTTCCTTGCCCGTCGTGCCCGTCATGGTGGCTGTGGTTCCTGTTCCATTACTCACTCTGGCTGCTTGCAACTACTGCATTGCATCGATCCACTCTCTGCGTGACCCGATCATTACTGCACGAGGGCACTTCTCGAACTCCCCACCAGCAGGTCAGTCAGCCTCAGAGATCTACCGAGCGCGGGTCTTTTTTAGCGTCTGAGAGCTGTATCCTGCAGTAACAGATGCCTATCTCACGGGCGGGGTCGATCGACCAGCAGTAGCACTAGCACTATCACCGCCGCCACCACCACCTCCACCACCATCTCCACATCCACAACCACCAGCAACACAGCGCAAGCACAGCCATCCTTGGAACAACCACCACCAGCTGGCACCGCAACAACAAACAGCGCTTGGGGCAGCGGTCCGAAGGAATCAGAAGACGTCGCCCGTGTGGCAACACTTTCGGAATCGGAGCCACCGATTGGGAAGAAAAACGTCAAGTGCACGGTGGTTACAAAGTTACCTGCCTCGGGACGGCTCCCTGCACGCAACCAGCAGTGCGACAAATTCTTCACGTACAAAACCGCGATGAGGAAAAAATTGTTCAACGTCCCGCCCCGCCGAGGAAGAAAACATTACCGTCCCGTCCCACCAAGGAGAAAAAGGTACCGTCCCGTCCCGCCGAGAAAAAAAAATACCCTCGCGCCCCGCCGAGAAAAACAAAAAAATACCGTCCCGTCCCGCCGAGGGAAAGAATATTTACCGTCCCGTCCCAGCGTGAAAATCTGCCCCGTTGAGTTTTACCGTCCCGTCGACAAAATATATATCCACTGCCCCTCCCACCCCGCCAACTTTTTATGTCTTTATGTTTTACCGTCCCGTTTTCATGTTTTTCCCCTTCATACAAGTAAAATATGTCCCGTCCCGTCCCGTGATGATTCTCGGTCACTGGGATATGTCTTGAATATAAAAAATGGCACCGTTCACATGTTTCACGTATGGAGCAACTGACATGTAAGTCCAAGCCCTTGCATGGAACGTGGGGGAGGGGTCGTGTCAGTGATTGTTACTCACTTATCCACTGCAGTAGAGTCGGTACTCTCCAGTCGCTGCAGGAGCAACATGGTTCCAAGCGACCAACAATAGCAGCTCGTCCCCTGTAACTACAACAGTAGGATATTGCAGCAAACAGCAGCGTACCGGAGGCAACTATTGCGACGGGCCGGGTGACCACGCTTAATCCAAGGCCAGCATCGCTGAAACACCCGAGTGAGATTATCACCCTACGTCAACATGAGTGAAAAATAGACTCGGATCACCAGACTAGCGTGACCGACGGAGTCTGCTGGAACAGGGTCTGCTGGAACAGAGCCCGGACAGAGTATGCTGGAACTGAGTGGCACGAGGACTAACGGTTGTGGGCGATGTTCTATAGGAGCAAGGAGCAACATCCGTCCCCCTAAGATCCACATCCACCTGGGAACTCCGAGGTGTACCACGAATGTCCCCTAACGACCACAGCCCCCCCGCTAGAGCGAACCCACAGGCCCAAAGGGACTTCGGGAAAACGACAGAAAAACAAGAACCGGGGACCATCCACACAAAAACATTAAAACCCAGGAATCAACATTATCGGTGACGATAAACTCCTAACAGTGGCACACGATCGTCATAAAATTCTACGCAAACTGTACCTAGGTTTACTACGTAATAATCAGGTGCCTAGGTGTACTATTAATGTAATAATAATCAGATGAAACCCAGAGCAAAAATTGTGATACGAAAACCTGCACAGGTATACTTAACGACGTGTTTCGATCTCTCCTTTGTAGTTCACCATTTTACTTGCTACAAACTGACCAGCGAGTAAATGCCACTTCACCAACGCACAAATATATGCACATACACGCAAATAGCAAACAGAAGTGACCCACCGGCTTCTTCCTGGTACGGCCTAAAGCAACCTGTCAGGAACCACTATTAATAGTAGAGGGCCTAAGATGCGGTAGGAGGTAAACATTCCGAATTCAGACAACAAGCAAACACGACGGGCAAGTCTGCAGTTGATTCATCCATAACCTTTCTATCAGCACACACTAACCGATCGTATCATCGACCTTAGTACATTTAGAATTGTTGCTTCATTTACGCGGTAAAATAGTGCCTAAGACGCACACACATTTGGTACAATGGGATACCCTGCTTTTCCAGGCAAAAAACACTCTTCGGGCTAACCCGCTTCCTGCGTTTACGTTTCGCAACCTTACATTCAAAAATAAAAACACTGACCACACTCTTCAGCTGCTCTACTATACAGCTATACTACAGCACTACTGTCCCCCGGCCCCGTCCCTCGAGCGTTAGGGTGGGATGGTGAGTAAAAACGATGAACGCCTGAGTATCACCGCCTGTGCTTGCTGTGCCTTCTCCTGCGCTCTGCCTGCTACTATTCACACAGCGTCGCTCCGAACCGGAAAACGTCAGCCCCTGAACATACTCCTAAAACTAACAACTAGATGACAACCCCTCTTCCCTACAAGTGATTGCCTCGCCATCTTCACAGCCCTATATTTGAAATGACTTTGAATCTGTGACTTTGTTATATTTGGCTCAAGAATTGGGGTATTAGCTTTCGTAGAAACATAATGGCTAAAAGGCACACACATGGTACAATGGGATACCCTGCTCCCAGACAATAAATGCCTTAGGGCTAACCTGCTTCCTACATTAACATTTCGGAACCGTACCACGAAAAACGGAAACACTGGTCACACTCTTTTCTCCAATGGGCAAACGTCGAATACGCCTGACCTTAGCTTACTACTTCCCTTCTCGCTTTAAACTTGTTAATGCTTTTAACACAAATTTTGCCCCCTTTCTTCCCCTCTTAGGTACACCACGAACGATAGGGACTTATATTTACCCGCCTTTTGAGTCTGAATGTCCGATGCACCCTGTGCCACTAGCTGCGTGACTCCACCAAACGTACCTGAGTGAATGCGTCGGATCTCTACCCTAAACTGCTTACCAACCGCGTCAAGGCCTTTGTCGCTATGGAGCGTGATAACCTTCCACCCGCTTGCTGCGCGCGTCTGCATGAGTGGTGCTGACCCACTCAGTTCAAGACAATAATCCAGAAGGTCCAGAATAACTTCCAGCGCCCCGTAACTCTTTACGGCCCTCGTTTTTTTCCCCCACCGTTACGATCGTCCTGGTCACGATCGCCCCCAACCTTTTGTTCTCTGACTCGGAAGCGCGGAAAATCACCTCTACTCTGTCCGCTGCGCGTCTGCCATGCCACGCCAGTTGTGGAGCTCCCGCAAAGAATGCCAAGTCCCTTGTAGTCAGACAAAACTCCGGGTGTACCAGAACATTGCTAAACGTCCAAATTTCCGAGGCTCTGCACAGTAGGTGCTGCACAGTAGGTGGAACAAAAACGCGAGACCGCTCAGAAACCACCCACCGTTCGGTCCCCACCTCGGCTACGCTCCTGCTTCCCTTGGTTAGCAGTTCCCAGAACAGAGGTTTCCTCACCTTCGGGCGCCCCTTGGGGCTATCCGTGTTTTCGTTTCCCTACCGCTGTCACCATGCAGTGTGAAGTAGGCAATTCTCACCCCCCCAAACATTTCGTGGAACAGTCTGACTTTGGTTTTTGAAAGTAAGCATCGCAGAGCCATGAATTTCGTCAGCTGTTTAACTGCCGCGTCAACTCCTCCCCTTCACCCAGCTACGGACCCTTCCTGAGACGGCACCAGGTTAACCACTTGTTCCAGTACGCCTTCTGCGCGCTCCCCTCCACCGAGGCCCGTGCTGGAATCTCTCCCAGTCTGTCCGTCTTGTCCTCATTCCTTCGGTCTCCAGTATATGTTCCTGCTCGGCGGGATTTTTGTTCATGATTCTGCATTTCGTGTCATCGCTTCCCGTACAATGTCATCCATGTATTCAGTGGGAAATTCGGGTTGTAGAAATACGTCGAACAACTCGCAACCACTTTGACCTATACTCTGCTCTCTTCATTCCACTTGTACTGACGTCTGTAGGTTGCATGTGATTTGTCCTCTCGGCCATCTGGAAATGCCGTCCACTACTATGTTTGGCACTCCGCTAACATGCCTTGCGTCACGACTCCAACCGATCGTGATTTCCAGTTCAGCTAGTAATCTCATGGCTAGGGCAGCGCGTCTGTTGCGTGATCCTCCACTTTGCTTAATCCACGAAACTGCAGACACGTTGCTCCCCATCAATAGTGCAGAGTCTCCTGCCGTTTTTGGCTTGTCTTGCACAATGACTTGTATCGCGCACGCTGTCATTACCATGCCACAAACTTCTAGCAGGTTGGTCGTGATAGCGTCCACACCCTTCGTTATTATCTGATTCCCCGATACCGCTGACAGCTGGGGGTTCAGATCGCTTCTCTAGTACACTTGTAGTTACGGGCAAAAGCCATGACTGCGGTACAGCTCGCGTCTGATTAGTATCGTCGCGTAGGAATTCGTTCGGCACGTGCGTAAAAGGGTGCACCAAGAGACTCTTCGGCGCTGACCAACTTCTGGCCGATTCATTGCCCACCTCCAGAAAGCAATATCAACATGGAGCTCCCAGCCCAGTTTAACTACTCTCCTCGACCGTTTTTATTGCGTGAAACTGAGAAGCTACCAGACAAGTATTCTACCTGCTCTGACTACATGTGTGAGGTTCCATAATTTTCCAGCCATGCTGAGAACGGCGTGCGCGCCTGCATGCGTTTTGCTACTCGGCCACTCGCGGTCTAGTAGGAGTCTACGTCTAATTACTTCTACCCTTTCCTTAGTGACGGAGATTCGTACGTATGGTGTAAGTGTTGATGGTAAAGTCAAGTGCGTCTGCTGTCGAATTCCAACCAGTGCTCTTCTTCGGGGCGAGAATAGGCGTTTTCACCGTTTTCACCTGGTCCTAATATTCTTACATTATCTGACGCGAGCGAAGTCGATGCTATGATAACTGTCTGGTCTGCTGCGTCGCGCTGCACACTGGCCACAATGGAATCATCTACGTACACTGGAGTTAAAAATGATTTGTTCACCCCCCGCCTTTGTGGGACGTTCTCCCTGACTCCGGTGGGAATCCGTGTTGGACTGGTCTCCCACGGCTTCGCGATTTTTTCGTGCGACAGCATAGCTTTTCCTTCTGGTAGTATAACGGCGCTATCTACCGTAGTGTTACAAGGGTGTGTTCGGCCGCTGCATCCATGAGGCCCTACCCCGGCGATGCTGCCCATCGAAAGGTGAGTCTAGAATCTGATACGAAGACGTCGCCTACCACATAACAAACATTCTGCGCATGACGCGGTGCTACCCTAGCATTCCTGAACGCGTCTGTTATGTCTGTTTCGACCACTTCCACTAAAAATCATATACGAAGGTGGGGGAACCATATTCGCAGATTTGTTAGGGTCTTCAAAGGAGGGTGGGGAGTGCCGTCACCATAGAGGAATTTCGGTACGGAATTTTGGTGCTTCTTTCGTTTCCGCGTCTTTGTTCAGACCCCCCTTCTCCCCCCTAACGCTCCGGCATCGAATGAGTAGTCGCTAATGATTCTGACCTTATGTGTGACCACGGCACCCAGGGGTGCCGCCCGTACAACTGCAAGAGAGGCAGCTGCTGCTCTGTCGAACACTATTAATTGATAGTACCTGAATCCGTCGAATCTATTCGTATAGTTTTCCCCACACTAAGGTAAGGCCATGTGATCAAAGAGAGGCAACTTTTTCTCTGCCAAACACCCGTACCCGACTACGTCGAACATCCCCGTACCAGTACAGTTTTTCCTACACTTTAAGTTAATGTGACCTACTGATGTAGTGCGGGGCTGTGAATACTATGCTGCTTTGCTCTTGTTGGTTCGAGGTTAGCGACAGTAGTCGTTTTTTTATGGAAGGCCATTCATGATTTCATGCCTATGAGCTCCGTTATTGCGGGGAAGCCTCCGATATCCCCGAAGTAGTGTCCCATCTGACCGACGGGCAACGAAGGTGACACCAGAGTGCCTCCGATTCCGACAGCCGCGTCTCCCGCTCTGCCATCACTGAAATGTAACATCTCCGTGCCAGTCGCAGCCATCTCTCGTACTGAACCCGGATATTACTGCGAATGCTCGTACTATATATGTACTCCCGAAAAAATGACATTCTCAGTACTCTAAGTACCCCAATTGCCCCCCCCCCCCGGAAGAAATTTTTCCCATTTTTCCCACTTGGGGCCGGTCTTAACCCTTTTAGAACCGCAGTCCCGTTTTGGGGACAAACCACTCAAATTTCAAGTGGTTTGTCCCCAAAACGGGACTGCGGTTCTAAAGGGGTTAACGAGGGCAAAAAAACGAAAAAAAAAACGAAACAAGACGAACAGACTTTCGTTTTTCGCAAAAAACAGCAGGTTGAGTCCTAACGAGGGCAAAAAAAACGAAAAAAAAACGAAATAAAAACAAGAAGCCGAGTCGAATTTTTACGCGGTGCAATTTTTCGGAATGAGTCAACCGCCACAGCACGTGGTTCCCGGTGATGGCGCTCGACAGCGACGGTGGATAGACACAACTCGTACACGTAAGGCACCCTCCACAGCAGGCGGTTCTCGTGGTCCAACCCGCTCCCTACGGAGTGCTCTAGAACTTGTGTATCGGCCATCGTTGTTCGATGGCAGACGTTTGAATGTTGAGTGGGACTCATGTCGAAATATTTACCGCCACAGCCACTTCCTGATCCCCCGGTTTCTTGCGAGGGCACCCCATGGTGATTCCTTACCCATATGTGCTCGCGCCATCAGCAGACAAGCCGCGTGGCAGCCACATGCACTACCTCGGGCATCGTGCGCTTGCCAACCGGTCGTAGAAACTTTATTGGAACTTCATCCCAACGCTTCGAGCTCCTCCTATGTTCCTCTCCGACCCTGGGTACCCAATATTTCGTTTATTTGGCACCCATTTCGTTTTGTTTTAAGTCTTCTGGGACTTAAGAAAAACGAAATGTGAAAACGGAGGTATCGGGATCTCTACGTCTAATTTTTACAATTTGACCAATAAAACTCACGTACTCTTTAGTCCTGTTTTTCGTTTTTTCATTTCGTTTTTTTTTCGTTTATTTTGGCCTCGATAAGACCGACCCTTATTGGATCATCTGTGGATGTTTTCTGCAAAACCATGGGGAGGAAAATGTCGAAAAGGTGTACTTTGAAGTATAACAGCTAAAGTACAGTGGTATCCAAATATATTCGGAGCACAAGTATTTTTCGTACTCCAAGTAGTACTGAGAGTATTGAAGCACTGCCGTCCTAAATACTGCGAGTACTGAGAACATGAATGAGCAGTATCCAAGACCCAAATATTGCGAGTACTGGTGGTATGTGAGCAGTAGAACCCCGAATAAAAAATAAGTAACAGCTGGTATCGGACCCTGAAATACTCGGAGTACAGGCAGTATCTGCAGTACCGGTTGTACAGAATGAATACTGCGAGTTCGCGCAGTATAGATCATTCCGAAATGTTGCCAGCAGTACTTGTAGCACCGAACCCTGAGTTACTTGAAATACATGGGCTCTCACAGTGAAGAACCCCGAAAAACTGCGACAGCGGAAGTATCCGCAGTACTGTACCTCGAAATACTGCGAGTATCCGCGTATGTTATAAGGATTACTCTGGGCTGGGCAATCGATCGTTACTTCACCCCTATAGCTCACATTTGGCGTCATCGGCAGAACCCGGCTTCGAATCTCGCTTCGAACGATTATTTTATAGAAGCGTGACGATGAAATTAGCGTTTTCGCTATCAATAACCACATCCTTAATCTATGGTGCTCGCAACGAACCACAGGCTACAGCAAAGTCATTCTAGTACATACTGTTGCCTATACGGAATCTAGCCAACATGATCGCATCATTGTGTTACGCAATCGCCCGCCAACACCGTAACAATGTACTCGTATGTACGTAATACAACGAGCTGGTTCCAGCGACAGCCGAGGGACTTTTATGCTCCAACCCTTTGCGCCATGATAGATGAAGAGTTGGAAAACGAATTTCTGGCAGAGGCTTGTTCGTCACGACCGTACGAAAAAACGGAACCATGGTCCTTTTTTTTAAAGTGATTTTGTGCTTTAGGAGGTACAATTCGATTTTTTTTTTTTTCAGTAGCTTTGACCCAAAACTAAGTATGGAAAAAAGGCCGAGGTTACGTTTTGTCGGTCACGAAGAAAAACCCTACCAAAGCTCGATTTCAAACTTTTTTTTGCGGCTGAAGTTAAGAGGAAGATGATAATTTGTGCCATTTTCGTGCCCACAATGAGCCTACATCAGTGGGCGCCCGGTGCTGGGAAACGTCAATTTGGTGTCCAGGCTCAGCAGCAGTAGTAGTAGTAGTAGTAGTAGTAGTAGTAGTAGTAGTAGTAGTAGTAGTAGTAGTAGTAGTAGTAGTAGTAGTAGTAGTAGTAGTAGGAGTAGTAGTAGTAGTAGTAGTAGTAGTAGTAGTAGTAGTAGTAGTAGTAGTAGTATAGTAGTAGCAGTAGTAGTAGTAGTAGTAGTAGTAGTAGTAGTAGTAGTAGTAGTAGTAGTAGTAGTAGTAGTAGTAGTAGTAGTAGTAGTAGTAGTAGTAGTAGTAGTAGTAGTAGTAGTAGTAGTAGTAGTAGTAGTAGTAGTAGTAAGTAGTAGTAGTAGTAGTAGTGGTAGTGGTAGTAGTAGTAGTAGTAGTAGTAGTAGTAGTAGTAGTAGTAGTAGTAGTAGTAGTAGTAGTAGTAGTAGTAGTAGTAGTAGTAGTAGTAGTAGTAGTAGTAGTAGTAGTAGTAGTAGTAGTAGTAGTAGTAGTAGTAGTAGTAGTAGTAGTAGTAGTAGTAGTAGTAGTAGTAGTAGTAGTAGTAGTAGTAGTAGTAGTAGTAGTAGTAGTAGTAGTAGTAGTAGTAGTAGTAGTAGTAGTAGTGGTAGTAGTAGTAGTAGTAGTAGGAGTGGTAGTAGTATAGTAGTAGTAGTAGTAGTAGTAGTAGTAGTAGTAGTAGTAGTAGTAGTAGTAGTAGTAGTAGTAGTAGTAGTAGTAGTAGTAGTAGTAGTAGTAGTAGTAGTAGTAGTAGTAGTAGTAGTAGTAGTAGTAGTAGTAGTAGTAGTAGTATAGTAGTAGTAGTAGTAGTAGTAGTAGTAGTAGTAGTAGAAGTAGTTGTAGTAGTAGTAGTAGTAGTAGTAGTAGTAGTAGTAGTAGTAGTAGTAGTAGTGGTAGTAGTAGTAGTAGTAGTAGTAGTAGTAGTAGTAGTAGTAGTAGTGTAGTAGTAGTAGTAGTAGTAGTAGTAGTAGTAGTAGTAGTAGTAGTAGTAGTAGTAGTAGTAGTAGTAGTAGTAGTAGTAGTAGTAGCAGTAGCAGTAGCAGTAGCAGTAGGAGTAGTAGTAGTAGTATTACGGGGAACCATAGTAAATAGGACCTATGGTACAGACAAAAACCTATATATTTACCTATTTTTACTAACAATATTTGGTTCTATTTACTATGATCCCCCGTAATAGTAGTAGTAGTAGCAGTAGTAGTAGTAGTAGTAGTAGTAGTAGTAGTAATTGTAGTAGTAGTAGTAGTAGTAGTAGTAGTAGTAGTAGTAGTAGTAGTAGTAGTATAGTAGTAGTAGTAGTAGTAGTAGTAGTAGTAGTAGTAGTAGTAGTAGTAGTAGTAGTAGTAGTAGTAGTAGTAGTAGTAGTAGTAGTAGTAGTAGTAGTAGTAGTAGTAGTAGTAGTAGTAGTAGTAGTAGTAGTAGTAGTAGTAGTAGTAGTAGTA
>JARUPZ010001435.1:0-20658 GCA_031213475.1 Nereocystis luetkeana
GAAAGTGCTGGACCATGAAATAACTAGATCCCGAAAGATCTAGATCACGCCCACGACCCATTTTCTCGTTTCTTGGGGTTCATGTCGTCTCACACGGATCTCGAATAGGCAAACATGCTCTAGACCATGCAGATGAACGCCACATACCTGGTACCGGAAATATACCTGCCCTCAAAGATCTAGATCATGGAAGGTCTCGATCACGCAAGATCTAGGCCACGAAATACCTAGATAATGAAAGTGCTAGACCATGAAATAACTAGATCCCGAAAGATCTAGATCACGCCCACGACCCATTTTCTCGTTTCTTAGGGTTCATGTCGTCTCACACGGATCTCGAACAGGCAAACATGCTCTAGACCATGCAGATGAACGCCACATACTTGGTACCGGAAATATACCTGCCCTCAAAGATCTAGACCATGGAAGGTCTAGATCACGCAAGATCTAGGTCACGAAATACCTAGATAATGAAAGCGCTAGACCATGAAATATCTAGATCCCGAAAGATCTAGACCACGAAACATCTAGATCAGGAAAGATCTAAACCATAAAATATCTAGGTCAGGAAAGAGCTAGACCACGAAAGATCTAGATCACGAAGATCTAGATCGGGGGGCTCTAGTTAATAGGACCTATGGTACACGCAAAAGCCTATATATTCATCTATTTTTACTAACTATATTTGGTCCTACTTACTATGGTCCCCCGTAATAGTGTCGTCCACAACCCTTTTCATATGTTTGCGAAACCTAACAGTGTCATCCACCGCTTATTTTTCGTTTCAAAGCACTTTATTTGTGTCGCCCGCAACCCTTATTTTTGCATCCGCGTACTTTAACAGTTTTGCCCACAACCTTTTTTTCGTTTCTTCGAACGTTACTAGGTTCGTCCACACTTTTGTTTTTCGTCGTTGGCCTCCTTTTGTAGTGTCACCCACCGTCCATTTTTCGTTTCTGTGCACTTTATAAGTTTCGCTCTTACTATCCGCTTTCAATTTTTGCGCACTGTATTGCTTTCGACACACAACTGTGTTTCGTTTTTATTATCACCTTTATTGTGTCGCCCACGACCCATTTTCCCGATTTGGGGTTCATGTCGAAGGCGAACGGCTCGCCGATGACCATGGTCAGGTTTTCGGTATCGATGAGGCCTTCGCTATCCGTAACCTTCACCTGTTTCGCCGCGACCGGCAACCGGAGATATCACGCGGACATACATCATCAGTACTCGATGTCGCCCTTCGACACATGTGCAGTGTGAGCTTCAACGTTGATCACTGATAAACTTTCTCAGAAACAAGACATTACGGGGGAACATACTTAATAGGACCTACGGTACACACAAAAACCTATATATTTCGCTATTTTTGCTAACAACATTTAGTCCTATTAACCACGGTCCCCCGTAATACGAGGGATACCCAATTAATGGCGGTAGCTATCCGTAACTGTCGCCTGTTTCGTGCAACCGACAAACCGAGATATCACGCACTCATATCGGTACTTTATGTTGCCGCCCGGCCACGTGCCTCAACGTTGATCGCTCAGAAAACATTCACAGAAACAAAAAAGGAATACCAAGGATTCGTTCATCCATTCCTACTAGACTGTTGTAGCGGTAATTTTGTTTTTGGCGTTCAAAAACGTTTCATGGCCTCGAACATATCACGATCTAGATACAGCCGTTGAGTTATAGCCGTTGAGGTCCACACGTATCCAGTTGATGTGCGGCCACTAGGCATAAATACCGAGTATCTTACTTTTGGATTTAGGATATACCGGCATGCCATAAGCGGCGAGATTTGGAGTTTGCTCTTACTCGTACCAGGTATGAGGTAACGGATCGATTCGCGCGTTGGATTCGGCTCGTCGTGAGGAAGAGTAGATCGAGGCCAGGGTTGCCACCAGGCAGAGGTAAAAGTAGAACCAGGGATCAAATCAAAACGAAGAAGTGGGGCGAAAGGGTCTATGAGCCCTCCGTCCCAGGACCCGGTAATGGGATCCAGATGCTATTTTTATGCAATCCACTCCGGAACGCATAAACCCCGCAGCAATCTTAGCAGACGAATTGCAGTTGCACAAGTCTCTCAGAAGACGCGATCCTCACACTTTGTCACGAGAGAATCCTACACCCCGCTGTACTCGTTCCACAGTCATGATAGCCGTAGTCCAATCCGAAGACCCAGAAAAACTAAAACTTGAAATATTCTTCATGAAACACCGTATACGAGTAGCGACAAAAACCCCCGGTAGCAAAACTGGCAAATTCCCTCTCACCAGATCAACAGTCGCAGCGTTATCACCCAAAAAGAACTCGAATTAAAAAATCAACCACCGGACCTCCCAGACTTTTCGTCAGTTCGTTGTTGGTCCTACTCATTCAATGTTTTCCAATTTATTTGTCTCCCTTCCAAAACAGCCACTGAACCACCGGCGTTTTCGTCCGCGAGACACGTGCAGCACAGCTTACCAACTTCCAGGTACCCGGGGGGCGTCGGTGCGCTGTTTCCACTGACTCAGCTGTGTATACAGCGAGTAACCTCTTCAGTGATGGGCCTGGACGATGCCCCGGGGGGCTTCGGTAGGCTGCTGTCACTGGCTCGGCTGCGCAGACATTTTCCCTCAAGCCCCCAGGGCCTATGGTCATATGACTATGGCCATGCATGAGATCGAGTACATCTCTCCTAACGAGTGCACCCCCCCCCCCCTCCCTCACTCGTTTTCTTCGATGGAGACCTTACCATCCTCAGGGACAGGTGATCTATCTGCGGCGAAGGATCTAGATCATCCAGTGAGAACCGGAGATATATCTGTCCGAGGTGAGAACCGTCTTGCGTTGTATCCTAATAAGCCTAAAACAAAAACGCCTTATCATATATCACTCCATCCAGCAATGTATGGAGCGTTGGGGTTATATTTTTATTTACAGGCGGTGCTTCTGTTTTGGCACAGAGCGGTACCGGTAAACCGGCACCGTATACTAGGATGCTACCGGGTATTATATTAGTACGACACAATTACCAACAAGACCTCCTACCTGGCCACCTTGTTACCTTGGGATGTACTACTTTATCGACATACAGAGTGCTCGTTGTTTTTTCACCTTGGCCACAAACACGCCGTCGACTTCGTACGTGTGCAGATGACCCCCCCCATCCGGTCCAGTGTATCCCTTGCTGCCGTCTCCGAAATATATCCTGTGAAACGGTCAAGGTTCGACGGGTAGGAGCACATGTGTATAAGAAATCCTGTGTGGTGGAGAAACTATAACGCATCCTGTGTAACGGTCAAGATCTGACGGGCAGGGGTACATATAAGATGCCTGTGTAACGGTCAAGGTCTAAAGAGTAGGAGCAAAGCTATTATATCCTGTGTAACGGTCAAGATCCGACGGGTAAGAGCCCATCTAAGATATCGTAAGTAATGGTCAAGATCCGATGGGTAGGAGAACATATAATATATCGTGTGTAACGGTCCGGATCCGACGGGTAGGGGAAAATGTAAGACATCCGGAGTAACGGTCAATATCCAACGGGTAGGAGCAAAGCTAAGATATTATGTGTAACGGCCAAGATCCGACGGAAGTAAACAATTGTAAGTTATCCTGTGTAACGATCAGTATCCAACGGGTAGGATATAATACAAGACATCCTGTGTGACGGTCAAGATCCAACGGGTAGGAGCAAAGCTAATATATTATGCGTAACGGTTAAGATCCTACGGATAGAAGTAATTGTAAGTTATTCTGTGTAACGGTCAAGATCCGACGGGTAGGATATAATATAAGACATCCTGTGTGACGGTCAAGATCCAACGGGCAGGAGCAAAGCTAATATATTATGCGCAACGGTCAAGATTCAACGGATAGAAGTAATTGTAAGTTATTCCGTGTAACGGTCAAGATCCGACGGGTAGGGCGAAGCCTAAGATATCCTGTGTAACGGTCAAGATCCTCCGGGTTGGACGGCAGGGCACACGGGAGATAGGGGGGGGGGGCAACGTTTTCGGAGATAGCGGAGATAGGTGTTAAGAACAACAGGCGATGTCACCTTTTCTATATGTTGCTGTTAGTCGCAGAGTTGCTGTAGAGCTCAACCAGTTGTGTCGTAGAGGTACCCTTGTGTGTGTTTTTTTTTTGCAGTGCTTGGCTTTTGTTGTATTGCACGCAGCTGCCGACTGGCACATTGTATACAGCGTTGAGCGGGAGAAACTACTAGCAATGATCGCTTCAGCTGTACTCACGAGGAGGCGTTCTTCGAGCATCACGAATGCTTGCTTCAGCTGTACTCAAAGAGTTTATCTTCGAGTATTATTGTGAACGCTCGCTCATTCAGTGTACCCAAGAGGTTTAATCTTTGAGCATAATTAATGCTTCCTTCTGTTCAATCACGAATATTTCGTGATTTAGTTTCATTTTTTTCACTCTGTGGTAATACTAGTGCTCGCTTGACAGTATGCCCACGACGTGTTCATTTTTGAGCATTATTGATGCTTGCTTCGGGTATGGTTTAGATTTTTCTTCGAGTCTGAGTCATATATGCTTGTTTCATTCAGAGCACTCACGAGGTTTTCTTTCGAGCGATGGGAATGCTTGCGTCTCTGTTCACTCGCGATTATTCCGCGATCAGTGCTTACTTCAGTATACTCAAGAGGTTTCCATTTTGAGCACTATGCCTGCTTGCTTCCGTTTACTCACACGTATTCCGTGATTGATGTTTGCTTGGCAGTATCCCGACGAGGTTTTTCTCTAGAGCATTAAGAATGCTTGCTTTTTCGTTCTACTCACGAGTATTCCGTGATGTTGGTGTCCCCATAGCTTCCCGATGGCAGCGCAGTAAATGTGACCTTCGCTCCCGCCTCCACCTCGCAAGGGTTCTGGCAATAGCCGTCCCCGCCGGCTGGCGAGACTCTCAGCCGCGCGTTGGGAGGCTTCAGTTCCTGCCACGCACGGAGAGACGAAGGAAGAGAGGGTCAAACAATGGCCCATACCTATATCACGGAGTGCGGCTCTGATTTGGGAAAACTGTCCACCGATGTGTCCCCCTTGGTGACGCAAGCACGTAGATATATGTCCAGGGTCGAGAAAGCCTTACGGATTCACTGTTTGGTGTTTGGGGGCCCGGGAGCGAAACGTTACGCATCTCGCTGGTACCAGGTCGTATGTCTTCAACCATAATCTGATTTTGAGAAGAAAAAACGGACGCTTAGCCTCGGTCTGTTGTAGGTGGGTGCTGTTCGGAAAAAAAAAACACCGAAAAAAGGAAAATGAGATAAACGATCAAAGTGGTATTCCCACTTTGAGGCCCTCCGGTTTAAGGGGTTTCGGGCTAACAAGACTGTGAAAATCGGCGTCATACGAGAGACAAATACTTGGAGTTCGTGATGGGATAACTGTTTGCGGTAGTAAAATATAAGGTCGTCCCAGAGATAAGACGATCTACATTGCCTGCGAATCCCGAGGTAGTACTGCGGTCCAGTTGTGGACGCATACAACCCACTCAATTTCTGAATAATTTGCCCCCAAAACGGGACTGTCGTCCTAAAAGGGTTAGAGGAGACATGTTTTATTGATAGCAGTTTCCCGTCAGTCCAACCATCGTTTCAACCAAAAAAAGGTGCAGTAGTACCCCTATCGTAGACCAGGAGATGCTTGTGGGAGGTACGGAAGGGGGGGGGGGAGGGGGTACTCATGCCATGCATGGCCGTGCCGTAGTCGTATGACCATAGACCCTCGCATCCCTGTAATGCCGGGACGGAGCACGTCGGGGTTTCGCCGACCGAGGCGGACGTTGCTTTGCACCAAGCACGAAGCGCCGTGAGGCCTTGGACGGGGAAGGGGGGGCGGGGGCGGCTCAACAAACGCCAGCGGTGACATTACTCTTCTTAAACAGGGGGAGCGTTGTTCAGAACAAACACCTGTAGGCACGTATTCTATACCTGTGGAAGCAAAGCTTTTTTTTCGGTCACCCATCCACCGGAGCCTTAAAAAGATCGGCAATAAAAAGAGGTAAGGGTTCAACCACAAAATAAATGGAAGAAACAGAAAAATGAATAACGCTTCGTAGGACAGCTTGAAGACACGACAACAAAAAAACACTTTGACGAATAAACTCAAAATACCAAGTACCAGGCATATGATATTAATACAACTGAACACAATCTGGCGCAACGAAATTAATGCCAGGGCACCTCGTATATAATATAAACATTTATAGTCGAATAGAAAAACCTATCACCGAGAGAAACGCGGCACCTCGGTAGTCGGAGAGGGCGTTTTTTGGACCGGGGATGTCCCCGGCGTGTCCTCCCCTTCCACGCCCCCGGAACTAGCATCAGAAGAAGCAGCTGGAGGTGAAGATGTCGGAGATGTTGTGTTTTTAGAGGATGCTGAGGGTGGTTCTGCGTCTTCAGCATCATCCGCAGTGTCTAGTGCTTCCAAGCCAAACGCCTGTGAATATTTATGGAGGGGAAAAATAAGGGGGGGGGAAGGGGCGGGGGGGGGCAGGAAGAGAGGATGGGGGGTCGGGGGGTGTTTCGTGGTCGAAGTACTCAAGGTCTTCCAACCGCCCTTTCTCGCAGGATGGAAAGGTAGGGACGGGGAACGGGGGAGACGCTATTCTTCGGCTACTGCTACTGCGACAGCTACAGCTACAGCTACTGCTGCTACAGCTACTGTTGCTACTGTTACTGTTACCATTGCTGCTACTGCTGATGGTACTGCTGATGCTACTGCTACTGCTGATGCTACTGCTTCTGCTAATGCTATTGGTTCTGCTATTAGTTCTGCTATTAGTTCTGCTATTAGTTCTGCTACTGTTTCTGCTACTACAACTAACTACTGCTGCTGCTACAACTAACTACTACTACTACTACTACTACTGCTGCTGCTACAACTAACTACTGCTGCTGCTACAACTAACTACTACTACTACTACTACTACTGCTGCTGCTACAACTAACTACTGCTGCTGCTACAACTAACTACTACTACTACTGCTACTGCTACTACTACTACTACTACTACTACTACTACTACTACTACTACTACTACTACTACTACTACTACTACTACTACCACTACTACTACTACTACTGCTGCTGCTACAACTAACTACTACTGCTACTACAACTAACTACTGCTGCTGCTACAACTAACTACTACTACTACTACTACTACTACTACTACTACTGCTACTACTACTACCACTACTACTACCACTACTACTACTACTACTACTACTACTACTACTACTACTACTACTACTACTACTACTACTACTATTATTGCTACTACTACTATTATTGCTACTACTACTACTACTACTACTACTACTACTACTACTACTACTACTACTACTACTACTACTACTACTACTACTACTACTACTACTACTACTACTACTACTACTACTACTACTACTACTACTACTACTACTACTACTACTACTACTACTACTACTACTACTACTACTACTACTACTACTACTACTACTACCACTACTACTATTACTACTACTACTACTACTACTACTACTACTACTACTACTACTACTACTACTACTACTACTACTACTACTACTACTACTACCATACTACTACTACTACTACTACTACTACTACTACTACTACTACTACTGCTATTATATACCACTACTACCCCTTCTCCTCCTCTACCCCCTCCTACTACTACTACCCCTTTTCCTCCTCCCTTCTCTTCCCCCCTGTCTTCCTCCTCCTACCACTACAGACTCACGTCGATCCGGACAAGCTTCGATAAGGCAAAGTTGGTTCCGTACAAGTATCCATCTCCTCCGTCCACCTTCGGTCAAGTCGAGCACAAGAAACAAAATAACACAGGAATGGAAGAATGAAAAATGAAAATGAACAGCGAAAAGGAACAATAGAACTGAAAAAATGAACAGAAATTAACAATAGAAATAGACAAAATGCAATGGAAAAGGAAAATTAACAACGAAAATACATCACAATAGTGAACAATTGAAAATATCATCTTTCATTAATAACCAGCTTTAATGAACACCGAGTTGAAAAAACGAATTTGAACAAACAATCATGAAAAGGAAAAGGAAAAGGAATCACGTTGAGCTTTCTTTTGGGTGCGCTCGTAGCAAGGTCTGGTAGATGCAACTTAAACATTTGGGTCCTCTCTACGGGAGCTCTATACCTCACGAAACCATCCCCTACTGTATGCCCGATACTATCAACATTATGATAATGCGTTGAAGGAGGCCAAAAGTCCGGCAATTACCTGGGCTCAGGTACTGCGATGTTATTTGTAGTACTTGAGAGCCGTATCTGAGATGGGAAACTAGGTGTTTTCCCAGCGAGGCACGAGCCTTTCTATATGTCTCTCCTTGTGCTCGAAATGAGTGAATGTGCTCTTATTCTATCTCTAAGCATTCAACACACGTGAGTTCCAACGAATACCTGCTCAATCGGCAAACCTGGCTTGGGATACAAACTATCCCGACCGTGAACTTAACAATACACCATTCCATGAGCTATTATAGTTGCAGTAGGTATCTGCCGAAGCTGTAGTATTGTAAAGTACACACTCTAGGCCCAACTATATTTCGGTGTATCGTACTCGTAGCCCCTGAGAGTAGACAAGCCTCCTCCAGCGAAAGAGGTTTTCACAGGTCAGACAGATCATGATCTAAATCATGTAGTTCCTCAACCTGCCGTTCTGAGGTGGCTGCCGTGCCAGGATCTGTATCCGAAAGGTCCAGCCCAGGAAACATGCCCTAGATTACCACGCAGATCATACGACTCCCGCCCGACACTGCAACACATCATGAGCTATAGCACACAGATCATGATGCAGATCAGAATGTATCTACAGTATATGTGTACGTATCTGCCCTGAAGCATCTGCTGTAGATCATGACGCCTTGAGGAAATCGATTATCCATCTATCCGTCTAGCCCTAGGCGTGAAATGTTTCGGGTCTCAAACGTGCAAACGCAGACCCTGGCCCGTGCTGCGATAGAGTACACGACGCTTTCTACGGTAGAGGTAGCACATTGCCGCTATTTGTTTTTGTGAATGACGGGGCTCCTTAACCCAAAGTCGTCGGAACGCCAATCTTGTTTGTCAAAATGACACTTCGGTATACTTTGGTCATGGAATTATTCATCGGGCTGCAATATATTTTTTTCTGAAGTCAGTTTGCGGGTGAAGTATGGAGCTCCTCAAGTGAGGAGTCTCAGACAGTTTTGGTTGGATCTCTATCGTAGAACGCCTCGCACAGGCACTCCTTTCTTCCCGGTCAGGCTGCCCTGCTCACTTGAAGGACCTCCAGCGATCGCCTTTCAAGAAGCTACTGTAAGGCCCGATAAACTGAACAGCTCCATGATGTATAGCGCGAGTTTGCAAAAATCGATGCGAGTCGGCGAGGGAAGAACATACTGAGTTCTTCCCGCTACTACAAAAAAAAGGTACGAGGCGGAGTGGGCGGGGGGGGGGCGCTCACTATGTGACCCCGGATTTTGAGTCCGTACTGGTAGGGAGCGGGAGAGTATGGCGAGGATAATTAATGGGATGGAGACAAGACAGCCAAAAAAAGGGGGGGGTGGTTATCTATCGAATCCAACGATAAAAGTTGCACTTCGAATCCTGCGATAGCAAGGCATGCCTTATCGGGTAGCTCGCCAGCGCCCTCAACGAGCCCACCACCACCACCACTCCTCCCCATCAGGCAGAAAGGGAGGGGCGCCTTACTAGCGGGCTGAAAAGTGCACCCGTACCCTACCTACCAGGTCTACGAACTCGGCCCCATCTCCGTATGCGATCACGATCGGCTTGTCCAGATCGGGGCTCCCCTTGTCATCGACGTCGAAGTGCCAGAGACACTTCTTCGAGTAGTCCGCGGCGTACAGCCTGCCCTCGAAGAAGGCTATGGCCGAGATAGAGTTCCCGACGACTTTTGCAGTTTCCAGCATTTTTCCAGCATTTTTTCGCACGGCGTCAGTAGGAGCGGAGAGAGGACGGGGGGAGGAGGGGAGGGGGGGGGTGGGGGAGAAGGAAGGGAGCAGAGCGGGAGGGGGGGGGGGGGGAGAGGGAACGGGGGAGGACGGATGGAGGGGGTGAGGGGGGAGAGGGGAGAGACGGGGGAGGGGAGAGGAGGTGAGAGAGAGGAGAAGGGAGAAGGGGGGACGGGCGGGGGATCGTAAGAGGTTTAGCGTCGTCGAAACGTGTGGGTCTTTTATTCGAAAAGGAATCTCCCTTGCCATCTAGTACATGCACAACACACACCGTGGGAGGTGGAGAGGCGCGCCTGCTGTGTGAGCCAATGGATGAGCTGGAGTTGCGGCAAGGGAGGGAGCTGAAAGAAAGTGTTGCATTCGCTTTAGTATTGCCAATGTTCGCCATCCTCAACAGGGTGCAGCACGATGAGCTGCAACGTTGATCACTCCCAAACATCCCACAGCTCGGACAGGTAGATAGAGCGATGGTCTATCTATCTATCTACAGATCATTAAGACTATCTTGTTCTTTACCTGCCGTTGTGAGAGGTTGTGCAGGATCTACCTTATAGGGCAAATCCAACCCAGGAAAAATGTGCTACATACTGGCTTGGTAGTCCCACCGAGTGCATGTTTGTAGGGACTTTTTCTTGGATATAAATTGTTTAGCCGAAAACGCGAGAGCGGGAGTCAGCTACATTCGATGAAAGTTGACGAGCAGTGGGAATGCTGAACCCTATGCGCGACAAAAATGAAGGCACGTACCGGGGGGGAGAAGGGACGACACCTGTGACCATGGCTTGTCCGGAAGTTTGCTGAGGGTATAGCCTCCTACGAGTAAAGCTGGAACGTTAATGTGATGATAAAAAACATGAAAAAAATAATGCAGATTATACGGCTCCTACCCGGCAATGTGAGCTACTACTGTAGATCACATAGATCATACAGATCATACATATCAGGGATCTATCTGCCCCGGAAGTTGTAGATCATCGAGCGAGAATGGTCTGTAGATGATCTGTAGATGATCTGTAGATGATTTGTCCGAGATGCAACAACTTCCCCCGAATAAGAAGGCCAGAAAAAACAAAACAAAGGGGGACACAAAAAAGGGAAACCTTCGGTATGCACGACATCTCACCAGCCCCCTTGTGCAGCTACTGTAGGGCCCAACCAACACTAGGACGTCTGAGGGAGCATTACCAAGAACAAAATGACGAATACAGCCACCGTCACCGCCACCACCACCGCCACCGCGCGGTTAGGGGATGATCCACACCGGTAGCCGTTGGTGGTGTCCGGGCAGCGATGCAAGGAGCCGCACGGCACGGGCGCAAAACCTGATTCAATATATCCCTGGTTAGTGCTGGGCACTCACGCCCAAGGTGTTCGACTGTAAAAAAAGAGGAGAAGACCTACACTCCTTCCCAGTGATGAAAATGAAGGAACAAACCAGTTCGTTGTGATTTTTGGACAGAAATACGTTTTTTTCATACTAGTGTTTTACACTTTTTACTTGGTTTTAGTTTATACCCCCCCCCCCCCCCCATCAGACAGGAAAAACAATGGGTGGAAAGAGGCGTGCTAGGTTAGGGGATAGGGGCAGCCCTCCTCGGTCAAATCATTTCGGACTGGCCGGGCTCCCTTAGCCCAATATAATATCGCTGGGAAATCATGAGTGTTTTTACAACATTTCAAGTGATACACCTATTTCTCGGCCTTGGAGTTGCTCGTCGGGTTGCTTTTTTCGCTTTGCTCAAAAATCAGTTTCTGGGTGACTTACAAATGACTTACTGATAGTATAGAGCATCTCAAGTGAGGACCCTCAGAAGGAAAAAGTAGGTGCCGCTCCTACCGTAGCACGCCAAGGAATGTGCTGCTTACCCCTGCGCCCGTATATCGCAGCACGCGTCTAATGCACGTCTAAGCCGCTGCCCAACCGAGGCAGCCCAAAGCTCACATTTGCACAGCCCCTCCTGGCCGTCGTAGTCGGTGAGCATTCCCGATGTGTGCTGGTACTTGAAAGACGGGGGGACGTAGTTGGGGTCGCATCCGGAGCCTCCCGACACCTCGCCAGTGCACTTGAACAGGCTCGAGCAGATGTCGCAGTTGTCTTTAGCGCTGTCACAGCTCTATAAATAAAAGGACAGCCAGGCGCAAGAGGAAGGGGGCATCAATAATTCAGCATTTTGGCACGGTATGCGGCGGTCCTGGGGACATACTGGGCCCATCCCCGGATTAGGGGATGTTCTAGGCCCATCCCTGGGTTTCCGAGTGAGTATAATCCATATAGCGTGTAAGGGGCAGTGATGTTGTTCAAGATCATCGCAATTCTCGGTAGCGCTGTCACAGCTCTAGAGGAAGAATTGAGGTTCAGAACTGCGGTGTGCGGGGGGTCAGGGGGAAATAGGGGTTCATCCCCGGGTCAGGGAACATTCCCGGCCCATCCCCGGGACAGGGAGAATTTTGGGCACATCTCCGGGTTTCCGAAGGGGGTTCATCCCCGAGTTTTCCAAGTGGGTTCATCCCCGGTTCAAAGGACATTCTGGGTTTATGCTCGGGTCAAGGGGCATTCCAGATCCATCCCCGGGTCAGGGGACACTATGGGCCCATCCCCGGTTTCCCAACTTGGTCCATCCCTGGTTCAGGGGGCATTCCGGCTCCTTTCTCGGGTCAGGGGGCATTGGGGGTCCATCCCCGGGTCAGGGGATACTATGCACCCACCCTCCGGCCAGGGAACAACATGGAATCATCCCCGGGTCAGGGGACATTCTGGTCCCATCCCTGGGTTTCCCAGGTGGGTTCATCCCTGGTGAAGAAGGCAGTATGGATCCATTCCCGGATCAGGGAACACAGTGTTAATAGATCCATCATGATATTCTATGAGCCAATCAACTCAAGGTATGTACTAGTGGTATGGTAGTAGCAGTTGAAGCTGCAAAGCAGGGAGTCACGGCGGGGGAAGACATGGTGTTGGGGTTAATGCCTGCAGATTGATTTTCGCGGGGATACTGGAAAAGCCCGAAGGATTCGAGAAATACATCGAGAAGGCACTACAGTAGAGTAGAGGAGAGAGGGCGGACGTAAAAAAGTGCGCGGTAGTTATATGTAACGAGGATAAGGAGTACCCTCTAACATTCAAATGAAAGTGGGAGCAAATGAATTATCGATCGTGGACCAATATACGTGCCTTGGCGTAGAGATCTCAGGACACTGCTTTGGGGATGCACACATAGCAACAATAGTCGGAAAGGGTAACGCATACGTATAGTAGGCAACATGGACACCATTCTAACAGACCTACATCTAGACACTCGAATTAAAGTATTTATTGCCATGAATGCGATTGTCACAAAGCTAGAACACGCAGGAGAAGTATGGGAAGGGAACGCGCAGTATGTCAACAGATGGAAACAGTATATCAGCATATATATTATGACGGCAGTTGAAAACATAGTGTTAATACAAGCTGGTTCACGCCTATCGCACCAATTTTCTTCAAAGTCCAGTGCCCACGCTATGTGTTGGAGTTAGACACTGAAACTTGGCACACGTGTTCTATGAGCCCCTGCCAAGCTGTCGACGGATATTTTCTTCCCGCCAGATATATATATATATATATATTATATATATACACTGAAACTTGGCACACGTGTTCTATGAGCCCCTGCCAAGCTGTCAACGGATATTTTCTTCCCGCCAGATACATATATATATATGTATATATATTCTATATATATATATTGGCTACATTTTCTGGGATGCTGAGGTCTTCAGACATCGAAACGGAACACAGGCATTCGTCAAAGGCTTGGCGGGGGCTCATGGAACACGTGTGCCGAATTTCAGAGTCTATCTCCGAAACGCAGCGTGGACATTGGGACGTTTGTGCGGTGAAAGTGCAAAATAATACCAGGTAGGTAGGTATTACCTCGAATAATCAACTTTTGTCGGTAAATATGACATGATAGCGGTCCTACTATACGCAGCCAGTTCTTCGATTTTTTGCGCGAACCTTTTTACAGACATGCCTTCTTGGAGCACCGGTTTGCTCCGAAAAAATAATGGAAAAAACAGCAAAATTTAATCTACGAAAACGTCTGATTATTATTGACTTTTTTTGGACGCCTGTGGCTGGTCGGGACACAGTTTCGCCGGTACATAGCGCCAGTCCTAGAGGCCTTCAACAAACAAACGGGCTATGTCACCCCCTTCCGCTGTTTATTATGGTCGGTATGATACCAAATATGTGACATTCAAATAAATAAGGGCCACTCCTAACGAACAAAAAATGAACGATTCGAGAGATTTTTGTCGTGAATCGTGATTTTTTTTGTCGTGAATCACGACAAAAAAAATCACGGATTTATGACGCCAACTGTTTTGAGCTTTCCCCTAAAAAATAAAAAGAAATCACAATTCGTGACATTTGCCGTGTCTCGAAATACGCCTGATCAACGCACTAGGCAACCCACGCGCACCAACGCCATCCGAAGGTCGGTATAGGGGCATGGCAGACTCTGCTTAGTACGCCGCTAGTGGACAACGGGCGGCTACCCAAAGACACCGCTGGGCGCGGGCTAACGAGCAGATTGTGGTCTCGAAATTTCGAGGAGGAGCAGCCAGAGCTCGAAGACAAACGCGAAAATGACCTGAGGATGTCACAGGCCAGGCCGGGCAGACGAGCAGACGCCCTGCGAGATGGGATTCTCGCGAACCGGGCTTGGCCGACGATCGGTGAAGTAGGAATCTCGCAGGCTGGGTCAGGCTTCGGTCCGTGATTCGAATATATCACGGGCCCCACTCGCGAGAGTTGCCTCCACCCGCAAAAACCTTTGGGTTTGAAATAATATCGGAAATTTTACAATTTTAAAAATAACGCGAAACGTGACGTTTTTCGGCTTTTTTCGTTAGAACTGAAATTGAAATGCCACGGATCGTGATCATTGGGCATGCCAAAAAGTCACGAACCGCGATTTTTTCGGATCGTTAGGAACGGCCCTAACTATACGTGTTGCACGCGCGATGCGTGACGAATCCAATGTGAGGTTTTATGCTTGAACCAGCCTGCAAGGGTACGCAAGTACGACGAGTACTACAGCAGTAGTAGTAGCTGAGAATGCGACCGTTCTTATCGGAGAGTTTTTTTAACAAAAAAAATCCTAAAGTTTGGAAACAATTGGAGATTGGTATCAAAATAAGGAGGCGTTCTGTCACTGTTCGTGAAATTCTCCAGAAGCGAAAAAATCAGATTTGTTAGATTTTACATATATATTTGGGAAGGAAAAAACAGGAAAATCTGGAAGATTGACAATTAATTGCGCGAAAACAAACATGGAAATTATGGGGGAAAAGCTCTTCGATAAGAATGACCCTTTTCTAAACAATTAGGGGCGTGAGAAAGTGGAAATATGAACATAAATCAAGGAGCATGCCAAAAAAGAGGTTGCCAGCCATCACAGGTAATAAGGCGGCAAAGCAACGGTTCACACGGGTTTCAGCTACGGCACCCGTCATGATACCGTGATCCTATGGTGTAGTCGGTAACACTGGAGACTCTGAATCTCCCGCCCTGGGTTCGATTCCCAGTAGGATCACTTTTCGTTTTTTTTTCCTGAGAGATATTCCAACCGTCACGTTACGAACCGTATCCAATATGCGTCCCCGGTGGCTTGGTAGGTGGTCCGCGTGCCTATCAAGATCAATTTCGTGGGTTCAAGTCTCGCCGAGTGCATGCTCGTACGTGGGGACTTTTTCTTGCTTAAAAAAAATGATTTGCGGAAAGCGCGAGAACGTGAGTAGCTACATTCGATGAAAATCGACGAGCAGTGGGAATGCTGAACCCTATGCGCGACAAAAACTAAAGGCACGTACCGGGGGAGAGAAGGGACGACACCTCTGACCACGGCTTGTCCAGAAGATCGCCGAGGGTAAAACCTCCCACGAGTTAGGCTGGAAAGTAAAACTGATGATTAAAAATATATACTTAAAGTAGATACAGATACATATATATTGTGGATCTACGTAGATCTTCTCCCGGTGGATCTTTTGACCACAGCAACGGCAAATATTGATAGACAGGTGGCAGCTCTCGCCCCTCAGCGGCTCCGCGCAAGTTACAGTAAGATATGACTGTAGATAGCTAGCCAGGTGATACGATAAAATTTGCGGACGTCTGCGCCTTTTACGGGCACGTTTCTAGCTCGACCTCAGCTATTAATATTAATAGCTGGCTTTTGCAACGCAAGACCGAATACTGTAGTAAGTAATATGCAGCCGCCCAGTCTGGGCGAAGCACGCTTTGCTCACAGCCCACGCGGCAGCGGTACGTGGGGGTAGCCGTTCTACCTACAGTAGTAGTAACCGAGATGCTGCTAAGTTCGTCAATTTCACGGAAACGGGGGAGTTCGTCAATTTTTTCAGATGAAGACACCGTCCATTCCTACGCATGTACTATCGGTATTAATAGTATTCCATGAAAACGAATAGGGCATGTTTATTTGTTATGTACCAGGTATGTGTTTGGTGAATCAACTTTAGAATTCGCAGTTTTCCGAACGAAAGCCGTGGTCACAGGCGTCTTCCCTATTGTTACCGCGCGCAGGTTTCGTTCAGCGTTCCCACGTCTCGTTGATTTTCATAGAATTTTGCTAAGTCGCGCTCTCACACTTACTTAGCGCGACATGAGAAAAAAACACATAAACTACTACTAACTGTTCTTTGGTTTTTGGGAACACGCCGGGTATCGAACCCTGGCTGGCCCTCGTGCCCAGCAGGGATGGCTGTATTTTATGCCATGATAAAAAATGCCGATTTCTCTCGGATCTTCGATGTCTCGAGACCGCCAACGCCGACTGTGTTTTTTGTTGGAGGTGTGATAGTGATCGACAACTGACTGTCACAGATGCCAATTTTTTGCAGTTACATTTATATTCGTACTCAGCAACAACAAAAATGGTGATTTCGATTTTTTTTTTTGATCGGAAAGGCAATTCTCAATTGCAGTATGTAGGAAAAGCGGCTGTTTATGTATGTATGTGTCTACTTCCTGTGTACCCATTTCGCAAGCAGAAATATACCAGTTTAAGGCCCTGGTAAATATAAGACTAGGTAAGTCGGCTTGAATCACGAAAACCTATCTACTTGGAATCAGTACAGGAACATCTTTTAGTAGCGAAAATACCAGGTAAATCGGCTCGTCACGAAAAACAATCCACTGGGAATCAGTATAGAAACATTTTTTCGTAGGTAAATCGGCTCGTCACGAAAAGCAGTCTACTTGGAATCAGTATAGGATCTTTTTTCGTAGAGATAAGACCGGGTCAATCGGCCTGTCACGAAAAAGATTCTACTTGGAATCGGTATAGGATCATTCTTTTCGTAAAAGCAAGACCAGGTAAATCGGCTTGTCACGAAACAAAAACTACTTAGAATTAGTATAGGATACTTTTTCAGCAATAAAAAAATGCCAGTAAGACCAAAGCGCTGATAGAAACTACGTAAACTGCCTTAAGGGCACGGGGGGTGGTATTAACCCTATACCTGAATGATCCAGTTGTAGGCGGCCAACAGCATGCCGTCGCCCTCGACGCAAGGCCAGCCGAAGTTAGCGGGAAGGGAGTCCGGAGATGCCTCCAGAGGGTTGCGCAGGATGTTGATCTCCTGTAAGGTTGGGTTGGGTTTGGTTGGGTTTGGTTGGGTTAGGAGGCGTACTACGATAGGGGTTTACCCAACTCTATCAGAGGCTCCTCATTTGAAGAGCTCCACACCTTCTTAACCGAAAACTGACTCCAGCAAAAAAATCAAATCGCATCCCGGTGAATAATCCCATGGCCCAAGTATACAATTGCATCATTTTTCGAAACAAGACTGGCATTCCGACGAGTTGGCGTTAAGGAGGCCGGCCATTCAGAAAACATTGTAGAACGCGTCTTTCGGTTGCGTTGGGATGGGCTTGGGTTGGTTCCGTCGCGCCACAATAAGAGCGAACGTGTTTCGGTCGGAAATTTTTCCGGATTATTATGCCGAGGAGTCCTGACGCATTCGAAACAAAAAACTTTGACTGCTGTAAGACAACATGATATCGGAAGCACGCGCAGCAGCCCGAAATACCGACCTCCACCGTGATGTGACCGACGTCGCCGATGTAGATGTCCCCGGTGGTGACGTCGGTGTCCAACCTGAACGGGTTGCGCAGACCCTTGGCCCACACGTCGTAATCCTTAGGCGTAAGAGGGAGGTCTCGGGCATCGTACATCACTGCGTCCGGGGGGATCCTGATGAGATGCCCCTGTGGAAAAAGACATCAAACAAACAAACAAACAAAAAAAGTGGGCGCATCACGCAGCTGATAAATACAACGTGTTCGGGGTGTAATACTGTAAGGTAGAAGAACATGTACTGAGAGCGGAGGAACTATTAATAGATACCTGGTAGATGTTCATTTATCCGGGAGGAGGTACAGAAGGGAGCAGGAAACGGACTTTCGTGCATAGTAGGCTCTCTTTTTTTTTTTTTAGTGTTCCCCCCCCGGTGTTCTCCTTCTTTCGGCGTTTCTTTTTTTCGGGTGATTAACGTTGAAGCTAACGCAGCACACGACTTTGTGCGTAGGATCCCTTTTGTTTTCGGTTTCCCCTGGCAATCTGGGAGAAAAAGCCCGGGGACGGTAGAAGGACGTCCCCGGGGTAGGAGAAAAGGCTGTACAGAAAAAGCAGGACGAGAGCCTCATTGAACCCCCACTATACACCAGAGGTACGAGTTCAAGCGTCGACGAAATGTTGCGGCAGTGTTCTACCTTCGGGGAATGCTTCTGTGAGTGTCTGCGGCCAGAGCAACAGCAGTAGTACTCTACTGGTAGCAGCAGTAGTCTACTGGCGAGAGCGTGTGCGCGAGGCACGGGGGTGCAGCCGCACCTGAAGGAACTTATCGTTCTGAGCTCTGAAATACCCCTGCGGCTGCGGCTCGTCCGGGTCGTAGCATTTGTCTTCGTCGGGATAGCCTGTAAACACCGCGAGAAGAACATAAAAGGAAACGACAACAGCCAATTTAATACGTATCCATACCAAGGCAGAATAACGAGCAAAAACCTATCACCACGTATCCATACCAAGACAAAATCCCGAACAATAGCCTATTGATACGTACCCAACCCAAGGCAAAGCACGAACGATATCCTATTCATGTGTATCTATACCATGCAAAAAAAAACACCGACGATATTATTAGCCGATTAACGCATAAACATAAAATATTCCCGAGGTACAACGACAGTAGGCTATTGATATGTCTCTATACCATGAACGAAACGCGAAATGTCACGACAATAGGCCATTCGTACGTTGGGAACCTGAAACAAAACGCGACCGGTATCGACGTCAGCCAAATAAAATCAAAACGATGAGCAAAACAGTAAATTACACCAGAATACAGCAGAAGCTCAGGCGATTAATGACTACACCCCATACCATAGTATACGGGGGGGGCTCGTCATTCGACAATAATTACCTGGTATGATGTTCATGTACATGTATTATTACACAATTAATTGATAACAGGTACCAGGTACTAAAGTACTTTAATTCCAGAAATTAATGAGCTTCACCTACAAGACGGTGTCCCCCCCCAAAGCGGTTTATCAAGTTTTTCACTCATTTCTACTTCTAGTATCGGAATTCATACATTTGCACGCTTATGGCCATTGCCCGATGGCGAACATTATAAGAGGAGCTTGGATGCGGGTTAGGATTCAAGAATAGAAGTAACGAATGCATACTAAGATGTAGGAGGGAGCAAAGACAGCACGTAGAGTATCGTAGATACAACATAAAAGGAAGTAGACGTACTGTAGAAGGTAGATATACTTGGTGTATAGGTTTCCTGCGCGTACGGAGATTTCTTCTTTCAGGAAGATTTTGATTGATCAACGTGAAAACTCATGCTGCACATTGTCGGATGGCAAGCCTAACAATAGTAATAAATAAGATTACGTACGTAATGAGAAGGAAGGAGCAAGGACAGCAAATGGAGCAGAATCTTAGATGTGCTTCTAGCTCAAGCCGGCAGTCACGAGTGAGTGAGCCTTTGAGCACGGGGCTCTATTAGCTTTTGTGGTACTCTTTTTTCGGAGTGCGTATGAGTGATCAACGTTGAAGCTCATGCTACACATACATTGTCGGTAGCAGGAATACAAATATTAGCATTAAATTATCATAACAATAACCACACGAATAATAGTAATAATAATGAAAATAGCAGTACCAGCTATATTGACAATATCAACAAAAATAATAGTAATAGTAGTAATAATAAAAAAGAATATCAATGGTTACCATAATAACAACCACACTAAGAACTGTAATATTACCACAAATAGAAATAATAATGGTGATGCTGGTCACCTCGGTCGAATGAAGCTTGCGCGCTGTCCCCGTTGGCCACCAGTAGCGATCCATCCGTGTAGAACTCCATCGCTGATCGCCACGCACGGCGAACGGGTCGGACAGTTGTTGAATCGAAATCATTGATGGA
Source organism: Nereocystis luetkeana (assembly GCA_031213475.1). Classification (NCBI taxonomy): domain Eukaryota; class Phaeophyceae; order Laminariales; family Laminariaceae; genus Nereocystis; species Nereocystis luetkeana. The sequence continues at coordinate 20,516 of JARUPZ010001435.1, forward strand.
TTGATTGATTGGTGGATTGATTGATTGATTGATTGACTGATTGATTGATTGATTGATTGATTGATCGATCGATCGATTGCTTGATTGATTGATTGATTGATTGATTGATTGAATGAAAGAATGGTTGGTTGGTTGATCGATTG
>JARUPZ010001436.1:0-20658 GCA_031213475.1 Nereocystis luetkeana
AAACAGCCACTGTGTCGTGGCCCTCTCTTGTCTTCGTCGTCTTTGTACCCACCCACCCGCATGACCACACACACCAGCACCCGCCCCTTCCCCGCCCACATCAAATCACACCTAAACCCCCCAGCCACTTTTATCCAGGAATTGGCACAAGTTTCGGGCGGTGTCACGAGCGGTGACCACGCTTGTAAAGTGGTACCAGGTAGGTTGCACCCTTGGCTGGGGATAGCGCTCAGCGCGGCGGAAATGAGAGTTTCTGTACCGCCAACCCGGTATTCATCAAGTCGCGAGAGCCGTTAACTACTTTTCAGCACCAGGTACCACATAGATTATAAGCCTGATACCTGGTAGTATATACCAGTACAAAAGGTACTTTGAGACTTTTTAGTTTGGCAATCTAAAACTCTCTTTACATATTTCCGATCAGACTGGTACATACCAGGGTACCAGGTAACCGTTACAGGTCTCCGCGGGGCCCATGCGTACAACGCATACATTTAGCTTCCGAAGACATGAGGAGAAGCAAAAGCGACCACTGTGTGACCACGCAGCAAAACGACCACGTAGCGGCGTGCCATGCCAGGCTTCGTGCGTACCGTCGCACCACCAACTCCTCATCCCCTTACTGAGATAGGACACCAATTTTTGCAAATTTTGGCATCCCCTACTATCCCAGCAGCCCGGACGGAACCGTGAACTACTACACGGGGACGTGGTAATGAGAGCCATTTTATGGTGTGCAAACACAGAGGGACGCCTGTTTTTGGCGTCCCATCGTGGGATCTGATTACTGTGGCCTGCGCCGTGATATCCGCGTGCTGATGCAATCGTCAGTTCACTTTCGTCACTTTTCCCCCCTGTAAAAGTCCCAACACGCTTATTTAGGGACTATGTAAAAGTCACTCGTACGAGAGTTAAGAGATTCGCAATTACCTCCTCGTACTGTAAACCACCTTGCACAACTGCAAACCCGTTTGGGGTAAAAAACTGCAGTGCGTGCAAGTAATGGACGGTAAGGGTTTTTTACAAGGTCTTCAGGCGGTGGCGTAGTTGGGGTGGACGGCGATGCGCCTTTCGTGGTCAGGGGCTGTGTCGTCTTTTTCCCCGTGGTAGACGAGGAGGTCGTCCTTCGTGATGAGGCGCTTGATCACCTGAAGCGCGCCCCAAAAATGCGACCAAGGGGAATGGGGGTCAGGAGGCGGCTTGGGGGGAGGTAGTTGGTGGTACGGGGGGGCGGGGGGTGGCATGTCCTGGAGATGCACGACGTGGTTCGTCGGAACATTTTTAGGAGGAGGCTGAGCCATCGTCGGAAAATTCGGGGCTCAACAAAAGACAACATAGCCAAAACTGAACCACAGTGTTATGGGAGAACGGCTAAAATGATAAACACTAAGGACTTGGGTGGGCGGGGGGTAGCGAAGCGACACCACGTCGACATCCGCACAAGTAAATCAGGGCACGCGGGGCCGTCCGCTGTATTGCAGAGCGGGCGGTCCGCTGTATCGCAGACCAACGACCTTTTGATACAAGCGTCTACGGGGTAACTGCTGCTGTAAAGCAACCTCAAACGAGGTACGGCTATTTTCCATTCACTAAGTATACCACTACTGCTGTAAGGGCAGGCAGGTACAGCTAGAATAACCTTCAGAACTGTACGTACCACTACGCACGGCTTCAAGTGCACCACAAGAGGTACCAGGTCCAGCTCTATACCCTTACACACCTGGTACTACATAACTATACCGGTGCGAACCGCGCATACACACTATCGTACGGCGTTCCTGTCGGATACTGGCGGAGAGCAAGCGAGCAGCCCGCCAAGAGCCAGCGAACAGCTCAGCTAGCGACCGTTCGACGTTCACAAACAAAATCAACGTAAAGCTCTGGTCTATCAGCACCAACCGGTATTGCACACGCAGGAGTAGTGTTCCGAGCGCCGACTCCCCGAGAAATATTACAAAAAAAAAAAGCATCAGCCGCCAACAACAGCCGCCCGTCGGCGTAAAACGAGCGCACCTAATTCAGTTTGTTCAGCCGTGTCAGTCTCGCGCAAGACACAAACAGCACCGCCGGAATTATGATACAAGTGTTGGTGTGGGCAAGATCACTACAACTGCAGGCAAATACCAGCTGGAAGGAGATGCTGCAGGCGTTGTCGCCGGTGCTATCAGTGTGGCACACGTAGGCTACATAGGGGGTAGCGCTATATATGACTCTGGCCCGAATTATAAGGACCGCTTGTACATTGACATTGAATCCAAACGGTAACTATAAATCAGAACAGAGTGGCAACCGACAGCAGGCATACACCTCCATGATACACTACGAGTAGCAATATCAATAAGACGCCCGTTAAGACCGCCGCCAACCGCATCATCATCATCATCATCGCACCTGGTTCACGAGCTTCTGCATGTTGGACAGGTCCTCCTCGGAGGTGAGCTCCTGCTGATGCTGGTTGCAATACCAGGAGACCACATCTCCCCAGGGCAGGCCGCCTTTTGCAGAGGAGTATATACATGTCGCGGTGGGACCATGAAAAAAAGACAAACGAAAAAAAATGCAAAGAAAAAACAAAATTACTGCAATATACAAAAAAAACACTATTAATACCAGGGTATTAATATTCACAAAAAAAAAAACCGAAAACAGAAAACAAGAGCTTTGAAATCCTAACGAGACCGAAAATTGTGCCGAGGCCTGATGACATCTCTGTCGATTTCAGATACATTGTTCCTTGGTTCGGAACGGGGAGACACCACGAGTGAAAACGAGTGAAAACGCTTCGTACCAGGAGCCGCAGCAACGAGGGAAACGCCAAGCATAGAGCACAAAGACCTGCAGGTCTGTTTGTATTGACAGGAGGAAAGCAACGCAAACACAGCAGTCCATGCTCCGCGTCACTTAGACGCTGAAACACTGTGCAACGATGGGCTCAATAAGGGCGGGTTGTCGGAGTCTTGGCCAGGAGCTGTCGGGGGCGTCTACCTGTAGCGTCATATGGGTTCGCTGATGCACTGAATCTTTCGGCTTCGTTTCAGAACGGAGGGGAGGGAGGGAGCGAGGAGCACTAGACATGGACACGGAGGCTAAACACGGCGGGTTGCTGGTGGCACCGTGGCATGAGGCCCAACTTGGCGCCAACAACGACAACGATACAGCCAAACAACGAAACACAAACACACAGGATGCCCCAACTACCTCCGTCCCCGCGTTCAAAACAACCAGCAAACAACCCACAACGCCTCCACATCCCCCGATAAAATCTGCGTCACCGGCAGGGGTAATATTGCCCAAGGTTACACCACGGTAATCTCCGAGCTGGGGCGGCGGAGACGGCGGCAGCGGCGGCGCGGTGGCGGTGAAAACCCCCCGACATGCTACTACGGGGAACCATAGCTAATAGGACCAAATATTGTTGGTAAAAATGGTTAAATATAAATATTGTTATTACGGGGGACCCTAGTTAACAGGACCTATGGTGTACATAAAAACCTATATATTTAACCATTATTACTAACAATATTTGGTCCTGTTAACTATGGCCCCCCGTAAAAGTAAAAATGGTCAAATATATAGGTTTTTATGTATACCATAGGTCCTATTAACTACCAGGTATGGTCCCCCGTAATAGAACACCGAGAGAAGCCCTGTTTCGCCTGCGACGTACCAGATAAAAACCACGACCGTAAAAGCCGTTTGCGCATCATCCGGAGCGCCAGAGAGAACGAAAAAACGCGACAAAAGCCTTGCTCATCCCCCGAATTGGAAACAAAAAAAAAACTCGAACACAAGCCTATGCCCATCCTCCGATGTGTTGCCAGAAAAACAAGGGGGGCTTGTCACGACTCGGCTGTAAACCCAGAGCCCTACCGTGTAAGTAAATTCTCGGAAAATAATCATGTATTGGGGGCGTTAGTGTGAACTATCAACCATTTGAGTCGAAGCTTGGCCAAATCGGTAACACTTCTGATAAAAAAGACACCTCCAAGCACAAGGTTTTGCTTGTCCTCTCAACATTAATGCCAGCAAATGAAACCGCGAAAATAATCAGTCATGAGCCTTGCTTACTCTCTCTCGACGAACCAGCAAAAAAAAGGAGGGACCAGATAAAAAAAAATCCTTGCCTCACCTTCCCAAGTGCAAGAGAAAAAAAAAAAAAAAAAAACTTGACAAACAAAGGCTTTCTCACCTTCTTCGCCTTCTTTGGCGCGATCCTCCTTTTGACGCAGGTAGGTCGCCAATGTCGTGGTGATCGTCTGAGTTACCGGCGCCGTTCCGAATGGTAGGTGGCGAGCGCCAGGGTTATACACCCCGGAGAAATAGTCAGCGGAAGAAGACGCGGCGAGGATGTTTTTTTGGGTGGGAGGGGATAGAACGAGAAAGAAATGGAGGGAGCGGGGAGCGGGCAGGGAGGGGGGCAGGATGGAAGAGATAGAAGGGAAGGGGGAGCGGGGGGGGGTCGCGTTAACAACTATCGCGCGAGCGCGAAGGACTGGATAACAGCGGCGGACAATGACGGAAGCATCCACTAGTGTAGTATTACGGGGAACCATAGTTAATAGGACCAACTATTCTTAGCAAAAATGGTCAAATATATAGTTTTTTATGTGTACCATAGGTCCTACTAACTATGGTCCCCCGTAATAGTGCCTTTGGGTGCATCCTCGACTCGGTGGTCGACGATGTCTCGGCCAGGGTCGAGGAGGGCTCGTGGCAACATGCGCTGCACTGCGCTGCACTGCACTGCACTGCACTGCACTGCACTGCACTGCACTGCACTGCACTGCACAAAACACATCGAAGCAAAGAAGACCTCAAACAAAACGTAAACATCGAGATAAAAGGACTCACCTGATACTGCTCGAAAGTGATCTGCTGCTTCTTTTTGGACTTCTTCCTTTTCTTGTCTCTCTTCTCCTTGCCCTTAACCTTTTCGCCCGCACCCTCACCCCCTCCCTCAGCCTCGTCCGCCCGATCTCGCCCCCCGCCATCGCCGCCGCCACCACCACCATCACCTTCCGCCGCGGCCTCCTTACCCTCATCATCTCCATCCTCCTCGCCGTCCCCGCGACTTTCACGCCTCCTTTTCCCGCGTCTTCTGGACCCCCCCCCCCCCCCCCTCGACCGTCGCCGCCATCTCCTCCATCACTACCCCCACCCGCGCCCCCGTCCCCGTTTCCTCCCCCCCCGGGGCCATCACCCGTATCGTCCCCTGTTTCTGCTCCGTCCGTTGGTAACGCCTCCGCCGTCTCCGCTGCCGTCTCTTCCTCCTCTTCCTCCTTCTCGTCTCCGCTCTCTTCGAGAACGATGTCTTCCGCTTCCACGTGGATGATCGACTTTCGTAAGAGCCGGAAGGCTTCTTTCACGTAACGGGGACGGACCTGGTGTACACAAAATAAAAAAATGATGCGAAAACGAGAAAAAAAAAGAGAACTAAACCTACCGTCGAAAAAAAAAGAAGCAAAAACACAACAAAACACATGAACTAAACATGTAAATAAAGCGAGAAACAACCAAACATAGCTAGTATTTTTAAAGCTAAGAACCTCAGCTGAGAAAAAATAATGCTATCTACCAGTACCATCAGGTATATGCATGAGCCCAAAACGGAAATATGACGTTGTGTTCGTTCGTGCGGCATACTACTCTTCTTTCGAAAAAAAAAGTAGATAAAAACGGCCCTTAAATTTAGGGGGGAACTCAACGTTCGTCTATGGAACATACAGCAACAGCACTATACAGTAGTAGTACTTGCTGTCCCTCTTTTTTTGCCGGTTGAGTGTAGGGCCGGCTGCCCGCTATACATAGTGCCTGCGAAATCGTGTGGGCACATACGGGATTAACCCTTTGAGGACAAACTGCACCCTGCGTTAAGGGGGCAAACTACTTAGAATTAGACTGGTCTGCCCCAAAAAACGGGACTGCGGTACTAAACGGCCCGAGCAGTGTAGGCCCGTGTCGAGTATTCATTCAGAAAATTACGAATGAAAGAACTGACACCTGCTGCTGTAATTATTGTGGTTAATATCACGGGGGACCATAGTCAACAGGACCTATGGTGTACCTAACAAACTTATATATTCTACCATTTTTACCGACAATACTTGGTCCTATTGGCTATGGTCCCCCGTAATAGGACTCCTTGCGTTGTAGTTCGGACACCCGATTAAACGCCCCCCACTATTCCGTAATAGGAGTATGCTATTGATAGTGCCGGTTGCCGCTCTATAGTGTCGGTATTATTGGCTGGCGCACACCGGCAATATAGCGGCAACCATTGCTGCAAAAATGTTCCGACTTTCTTGAAAATTCGGGTTTTCGTCGCTCGCTTATTTACAGAACACGGGGAAGCAAGAACCGTTGCCACCCCCGATCGATGCCTTTATTCAGCAACATGACACCCACTGCTGTTATCACAAAAAAAAAAGAAGTAGATATATCGGAGGCTCAGCGGAACATCGAGCCTTTGCAACAAAAAGAAGCTCCTTGCTATCTATCTACTCTACAGTAGCTCTTGATACGTGCTTCATCGAAGCATCTTGTTGAGTTTGGTCTCTACCACAGGGGGTCCAAGGTGTGTGCACCACGCGAACGCGCCTCTTCAGAAAGTTAGCCGAACAAGCGTCGACGGACCTGCCCCCGCCCTCCCTCCTCCCCATTCCCCATGCTCTCTCGCCCCGCCCCCCCCTCCCCGCCGCAAAAAAAGAGCAACCTTGCAACCGGGTATACCCCCCCCCCTCCGCCCCCCCGGCCCCCGCCCATCGCCTCTCCTCTTCCTCTCCCACCCCTCTCCCCATGCCTCCAAAACGAGAAACCTCGCACCTGGTCGTCAAGGTGAAGTCGTGCCAGCGCCTCACTAAGACGAATCATAGATTCTAGCTGCCTCACCGTTATACGGTAGGCAGTCTGTCACCGGGGCGTTAGAAACAAGGACATGACCGGAGAGGACACATTAAACACACGTCGCGCGTACAGTATAGCATACCTCATACCAGGTACATTATTGAAGATAGCGGTGGCGAGGAACTGGAGGGGCGGGGGGTGTACTCGATGTCATGCACGGCCGTAATCGTATGACCATAGACCCTCGCATCCCTACAACCTGCCTGCCGTGGGGCAGTTCAAAAACAGATTTACAAGCATCACCAACGCTGACGAAAAGAGACAAGGCAACAACAGCAGCAACGGCAACAGATGCAGCAGCAGCGGCAACAAACACCTAACACCAACACCAACCCCACCCAACACTAACACCAACACTAACGCCAACACCAACACCAACACCAACACCAACACCACCGCCAACACCAACACCAACACCAACACTACTACCACCAACACCAACACCAACAACACCAACACAGCAAAACAACACAAAACCAAACACGAAACACAAAACACAAAACACAAAAAAACACGACTTACCAATGTAACGAGACAAAAAAACACACACGAACACACAAACACACAAACACACAAACCAACCCAGCACCCAGCACCCACCTTGTTCCGGCCGACGCAATCGTTCTGGCGGAGGGCCCGGTAGCACTCAACCATGGTCTGCCTTCCTTCCCGGGTGATGGTCGGGTTCAGCCTCCGCGCGAAGCGAATGTAGCGCTGCATCTGCATCGCCGTGAAAGGGGGGTCCAGAGCCTACAAGGCGAACAGTGGGGAGGGGGGGTTAGGGGGGGGTACTCAGTATCATGCATGGCCGTAGTCGTATGAAGACAGACCCTCGCATCCCTACAATGCCGGGACGGGGCACGTCGTGTTGTCGCCGACCAGGCAGACATTGCTTGCACCAAGGGCCAAGCGCCGTGAGGTGTCCGGCGAGTCGCATGTAGGGTAAGCTGCGTCCTACTAAGAGCCGCTTTTGAGGCGGGCTTTCTTGCATGTGGATGACAGCTTCAGTTGAATGAATGTATCCTCCGGTGTGGTCACTTCCAGAGACGGCAATGGGGGTACTGTGTACTGTAACTGCCTCGTGGGTGTTTCAAGATGAACACTACGTCGTGCGATCATTCCCCTCGTATGGAGTAAAGGCTCTGCACCCCACACCAAATATCTAACTAGATCGCCAACTGTGACCGACCGCCAAAAACGAAGCAAACAAAGGTACCCTGGTTGTCTAGCTCACATCGTGAGCGGCATGTTTCACCGGGTCATTTCCAACGGACGTCAATCCAATGTACAGTACCAGGTATATCATATGCAGAGTGTGGGGGGGGGATGTACTCGATGTCATGCATGGCCGTAGTCGTATGACCACAGACCCTCGGATCCCTGCAAGCACGTTGGGGTCTCGCCGACCAGGCAGACATTGTACGGCATTGCTCGCAGAGGTGTTGGGCATGTCGCATGAAGAGTGGGCTGCATCCTACTGAAGAACCGCTCGCCCACCTCCGCCTTGTTCTGGTGGACTCGGATGATGTGCTGCGCGATGTTGAAGTCGGCCGTTTCATCACACTCGTCCAGCACCACAAAGAACAGGTCGAAACGGCTCATGATCGGCGCGCTGATCTGCTCCCCCACAATTTATGGAGGCGCCAGCGGGGGGGGGGGGAGGGGAGGGTAAGGGGAGAAAAAAGGCGAAGGGGTGAGGGATGGGAGGGGAGGGGAGGAAGGGTAAGGGGCAGAGGGGAGGGAGGGGGGGGGGTGAGGGGGAGGGGGGGGGGGCAAAGGCAAGGGCGGGGGAGAGTTGGGGAGCGGGGGTGGGGGGACGGAGGGGGGGCGGGGGGGGGGACGGGGGGGAAGAGGATGACAGAGAGACGGAGGGGATGACAGAGAGAGGGGGCAAGGGGGCGGGAGGGAGGACGGAGTGAGCGAACCCGCGGCGTTGGTACGCAGGCATGTGTGTCTCTTGCCTGCCCGGTGAGGATCCCCTCCCCCGTTTTCTCGCCGTTTGTCTACTGTGCTACTGCCCTGTACTGTACCGAATACCGTAACGCCGTACCCTACTGTACGCTGCTGCAGTCTACTGTTAATGTATTCTACTGTACACCGATGTGCTCTACTGCAACCTACTCGCAGCACTCGACCACACTCCACGACACCCTCCTGCCACTCTACTGTTGCCCTCTACCGCCCTCTACATCGCTCCACTGTGCTCACGTCTTCTACTGCAGTTGTACACCGATACACTCTACTGCACCCTACTGCTGTACTCTACGACACGCCTCGACACCCTAGTTCCACCCTACTGCCGTACCCTACTGTACCTGCACGTTGGCCTTGAGGGTCTTGGACCGGTCGTAGCGGCCATAGAGCGGGTTCGCCGCGGCGAGGATAGACGTTCGAGCGTTTAGTGTCGCCTGAATGCCGGCTTTGGTGATGGAGATTGTCTGTTGCTCCATGGCCTCGTGGATTGCCACCTGAAAGAGGCGTTTCCGGCGAAGGGAGGGGGCGGGGGGGGGGGGGATGGCTGCACAAGAGAGACACGCGTCATGTAGGTACGCCTAGCGGCACGAAATAGAACAGCAGGAACAGCAACACATAATAGCAGCAACCAAACGCAGCACAAACAAAATCATACACCAAAAAGCAAAACGAAAACGTTGCAAAAAAAAAACACAAATAAAAAAAAAATGGAACTAAAACACAAAACAAAACCACAGGAAAACAAAAAAAGTGCGTAACAATATAAGTTACAGAAAAGCTGCGGAATGCTGTTATTCCAGCCAGAAAAAAACACGTACGGTGCCAGTAAACCTTACGCTTCTATTACGGGGGACCATAGTAAATAGGACCTACGTTACACACAAAAACCTACCTTGTACATATTTACCAATTTTTACTCACAACATTTGGTCCTATTATTTACCAGGTACCTATTTTTACTCACAACATTTGGTCCTATTATTTACCTAGTTTACACAACATTTGGTCCTATTTACTATGGTCCCCCGTAATAGGGCGACATCAGAACAACGGCCGGAGCTAGCAAGTCACCTGGTCTCCGATGTCCATCTTATCGAACTCGTCGATGCAGCATATGCCGTTGTCCGCCAGCATCAGCGCCCCTGCCTCGATGCAGAACTCGCCAGTCTCGTGGTCCTTCATCACTGATGCCGTCAGACCCGCCGCGCTCGACGCCTACATTTCGATTGGTTGATGTGTTGGTTGATTGGTTGGTTGGTTGGTTTGGTTGGTTGGTTGGCTGGCTTTCTGGATGGTTGGTAGAACGGGTTGATTGATTGGTTGGTTTTTTGCTGATTGGGTGGTTGATTGGTTTAATTGCTGGCTCTCATAGATGGTTGGTTGGTCGGTTTTTGTTAATTAGTTGGTTGATTGTTTCGATTTGTTGGTTGGCGTAAGCGAAGAAGACGATTCGACACTCCACTTTTTTTTTCCAAGTCCCAGACGACTATCGAAATCGACTATTAATACCTGGTGAAACAAAACTGAAAAAAACATTATGTAGTTCATTTCTGACAAAAATCTCAACCCGCTACGTATTACTAGTTCGTTTTCAATTCCGACATGGTCGCCAGTGTGGCTGGCTCCGTTTTCTTTTGTTTCCGTGTTAGATGGTTGGTTGGTTAGATGGTTGGTTGAACGGGCTGGTTGGTTGGTTAGTTCGGTTGATTGGTCTGGTTGGTTTGGTTGGTTTGGTTGTGTGGATCGTTGGAAGGTTGATATGTTTGGTTTGGTTGCTTGATTGACCGGTCATTGGTTGCTTGCTTGCCTTGTTGGTTTGTTTGCTTGTTCGCTCGTGGGTCGGTTGGTTGGTTGGTTTGTTCATGAGGCCCATTGAGTGATTGGCTATCAGATTGGTTGAATTGTTACATTGATGGATGAATTGATTCAACGATTGATTCCGTGATTGATTAATTCATTGATCGTTTGCTTCTCCTTTTATTGAAGGCGTAAAACGGGGAGATGGGGGGCAGGGCGAAAGGAAGGGTCAGGAGGAGCAAACGAATGCCACTGTTAACATTTCCAATACTTTTGTTTGGCAAGCCGACCCCACACTGCACGACGTTGGGTGCGCGTCTCCTATTAATAGCCTATTACTGTTGTATGGCTCCGTCGCGCGAAATACAGTAACGTCCGCACGGAAAAAAAAGGAGCGCTATCTACACGATGGAACGCTGAGAGCATTAACCAAACACGTACGGAATTAGTCGGGGGAGGGGGGTGCAGTCATAGTCATGCATGGTCGTGCTGTAGTCGTATGACCATAGGCTCTCGCACTCCTACAATGCAGGGACGGAAGACGCCGGATTTTAACCGACCAGGCCGACATTGCTTGCACCAAGCGCGAAGCGCCGTCACATGTTGGGCGAGTCGCATTAAAGGCGAGCTGCATCCTACTAATAAGAACCGCGTGTGAAGCGGACACTCTTATATTGGATGACAGCGTCGGCTGCATTAGTTTGGGTCCTAGGGGGTTGGGGGTTCACCCTTCCTCGCCAGACAAGAAGAAGCGGAGGGGGCAGAGCAGACAAGCCTCGGCAATACGAGATTGCTCAGCGGCGGCAGATGTGGCCCGGCGGGCCGGTGAAACGGCGCGGTGCGTCTAGCAGAACCGTCTCAACACCAGAAACATAAACCAAGACAAACATACAGCAAAGGGAAACGCGACAGAAATAAGAGAATACGTATACTTCGAAGTATAAGAAACACACGGCTGCTGCTGCAAAAACTCGCGAACTAAAAAAAGCACAAGGTTTGACAGGAGGTTAGCCGACGAGGCCCGTTTCAGGCAAATTCTAGGAAATTTCCGAACGTTCCAGAACGTTTCGAGGGGTCAGGAACGTTCCGAAGGAGCTATACACATAAATAGCGAGCGTTCCTCACCTTCCCGGAGGTGAAGATGGCCCGGGGAAGAAACCCGTGCACGTACTTCAGGAACTGGCTCTTCGCCGTCGAGGGGTCTCCGACGATGCACACGTTGATGTCCCCGCGGAGCTTGATGCCCTCCGCCGTCTGCTTGTGGACGCCGCCCAGGAGCATCAGGAGCACGCCGCGCTTCACCTGTGAGAACCGCACAGCAGATCATGTATGTTCGCGGCGGGGGTCGGTTGGATCGGTCGATTCAGATTCGGTCGATTTTCGGGCGATTCAGGTTCGGTACTTCGCTCAGTTCGGCGGTTTCGGTTTTTAGCGGTTGGGCTGTTCGGTCGGTTCGGCAGTTCAGCCTTAGCGATATTGAGCGGTTCGATCCGGCGGGTCGGTCGATTCGGTGGCCCGGTTTACTACGGTCGCTCGGTCCGTTCCGTTCCGCGGTTTTGGTTCAGCGGTTCGGCGGTTCGGTTGGTTCGGCGGTTTTGTCGTTGTAGCGGTTGGGAAAAATGGTCGGTTCGGCGGTACAGTACGGCAGTTAAGCGATTTGTCGGCCCCATCGTTCCGTTGTGGCTCAGCGAATCAGCGCTTAGCGGGAGGGGATTGTAGGTTGCGTTGGTTCAGGCTGAGCTTTGCGGATCGATGGCAACGATGAGGCGCCATAGGGGTCGATCGCGGCGTGGAGTAAAAACTCCCCTGACGAGGGGATCCTATTGTACAATACAAAGGTCGATCGTCTTATGCAGCCGCCCTCTGGGCAGTGGTTTTCCCTGAGGCAACGGGGCGTGCCGGCCCGTAAAAACAGGGAGGGCGAACCGTCGAGGCGAACATTGAACGTCAAACGTACTGGCACTTATATTATTCGTAGTGCAGCCGTTTCAAGCTGCCTTTACCGGGCCGCAGGAACATGGGGGGCGTTGGTGGCTCATTTTGGTGGCATGCCACGGCGGGGTATGTACTCGGGGTATAAAAAGGGTAACATATTTTATATTTTAGAGGCTTGTTTGAGCGGGTTCTTCGGGCTGCGAGAAACAAACGTTGGCATGATTCGGTGGCACGCTTTAGCGGGATGCTCGGGGCGTGAAGAATCAGCGGTGACATATTCCGGAGGCGTTCCTGGTACCGGGTACCTGGTATGCTTTAGCGAGGTATTCGGGCTGTAAAATGGCGACTTAGGGCGGTGGCTTGTTTCAGCGGAGTAGGTACTCGGGCTGTAAAACGGTGACGCTTTTCGGTGGCGTGTTGTAGCCGGGGGTATATATTCGGGGAGTAACATGTCAAAAGTCGGCCAATCAGCGAGTGAGGCAAGTGAACGAGTGCGGGGTCGGCATGCATCGGTACCTCGGAGTGGCCGAAAACGGTGGGCGCGATGCTGTTGACCATGTCCGTGTAGATGTTGCTGCTGTTCTTCATCTCGAGAATCTCCCGCCCTTCCTCCTCCGTCAGCTCCTCCGCGCCGTCAGCCCCTCCCCCTGCCTGAAAAAAAACGCCGCCACCACCGCAACCGAAAACCTTTTAGGTATATACCGGATAAAAACTAGCCTGCCCTAGCCCTACTGAGCGTGGGTTTGTATAGATGGTTGCTGCTACGTTTCGACTGCGAGAATCGATCACTCGTCCGTGACCAATCAGAGGACGCATCAAAACGTGACCCCGGAGAAGAAAGACGAGCAAAATGTCCAGGCCGCACTTCACTCTCTAGATTTTTGGCGATGAGTCAGTGTAAAAACAACAACTTTCTCATTCGCCGCAGGACAAAAACCACGCGCCAATTGTGCGACAAAATATATTGGTGACCGCTGTTTTGCTGTTTGCGAGGTACAAGAAAGAAATACCTCGTCGGTTTCGTCGCGGATGTTGTAGCCCCCCGACACCTGCTCCGCCGGCAGGACCGAGCTCGCAAGAAACGCCGTCCTATCGCACGGGGCGAAACAAAAAGAGAGTGATGATAGAGAAAGAAAGAAAGAAAGAAAGAAAGAAAGAAAGAAAGAAAGAAAGAAAGAAAGAAAGAAAGAAAGAAAGAAAGAAAGAAAGAAAGAAAGAAAGAAAGAAAGAAAGAAAGAAAGAAAGAAAGAAAGAAAGAAAGAAAGAAAGAAAGAAAGAAAGAAAGAAAGAAAGAAAGAAAGAAAGAAAGAAAGAAAGAAAGAAAGAAAGAAAGAAAGAAAGAAAGAAAGAAAGAAAGAAAGAAAGAAAGAAAGAAAGAAAGAAAGAAAGAAAGAAAGAAAGAAAGAAAGAAAGAAAGAAAGAAATAAAGAACGACGGTAAAAACATATACCAGGTAAAAATGAAAACGTGGACAAAAAAAAAAACAACGACAAGGACGGCACAAAGAAAAAGCAAGAAGGACGAAGGGTGGTGAAAACAACCAAAAAAAACAACGTGAAAACAACAACGAAACCAAAACGGAACGAAAATATAAGAAACTGACCAAGTTTGGAAACACAAAACAAAAAAAAAGCAAGTAACAACACCACTGACAATAGCGACAACGACTAGCAACTAAAGGACCAAAACAAAAACAAAAACGGGACAGAGATCGGGGCGCGGCGTGCATAGGCGGCCTGTCGAGGAGGGAGCGCGACCCCGCGGGTAGGTGAGGCGAGGGGGGGGGGTGGCGGCGCGATCAAGCAGTGTCTTCCTCGCGCGTCGAACCGATCGTCTACCATGGGCGTCCATACGAGTCGACAAGGGAAAAAAAGGGTCGATGTCTTGCCGCGATAAAAAAAGAAGGCAAGTACCGTCGTGGGGGGAGGGGGGAGAAGGAAAAGCCTGCTATAATATCTGACCCCCGGATCTGAGCTACGACTATTAATAGGAGGGAGAGAGAAAAGAAGGGTGAAAATAATAAATAGGATGGGGAAAAACAGAAACAAAAAACATAGTTCAACAATATACAGACCCCTAGTATGGTCCCCCTTGGGACGGCAACCCGGGAGCAGCAGGATGGGATGAGCCACGCGCGGCGGCAACGGAACGAGTGATACCTACGCAAGCGAAGCACACGCGCATTGGCGGCTCGGCGGCGTCAGGAATTTTTCTCCTCGGCCAACATCTATGAAGCTGGAGCAGCTCAAGAAGCGTGGGGCGTGGGGCATGGGAGCGGAGAATAACGCGCGCAACTCTCCTCTCCTCTCCTCTCCTCTTCCCTTCCCTTCCCTTCCTTAGAGGGAGATCCCTTCCCTTCCCTTCCCTTAGAGGGAGACGAAATAAGCGCCGTCCACCTCGACGTAGAAAAACCTTCGCGCCTTGCGAGTATGATACACACCGACGCAACAATCGCACCCCACCCTCCCTCCCCTCCCACCCTTCCTGCTACGCCCAGAAACAAAAACCAAACAAAAAAACAGGGCGGTACCTGCCCCCCATCCCCCATGCCCCTACCCATAGCCTTTGGTGCAGCCAGCAGGTACCGACGCACGGTAGCAGAACAACCACCCAACCCACCACCATTACCACCACTGCCACCACCATCCCCACAACAACTATCACTATTAGAGAAGATACTTGTCAGTAGCCATCCTATTCGTTACTCGATTACACTCACGTCATCCGGTATACATTTAGGCATTCTAGGTGCAACAGGCAGTTTTCCAGTCTGAGTTATAGTAGGATAGCAGCAGCTGCCTTTTTACACATGTACTACTGTGCATCCGTACGCACAGAATGAAGTCCCAGTGACAAGTAGTGCCATGGATCTACTGCGGTGGTACGCACGTACATGGTCTACGGCAGACAGCACATTTAGTACGTGCTGTCATTGGTAAATAATGGAAAGGGTATCTTCAGTATCCCTCCGAGACCGGTAGCATAGTTTTACTGTAGTTCTGGCTGGACGAACAACATAGGCTACACGGGGGTCATGGATATGTACCCCAAGATATATTGTTTTTCGCAGTAGATCTGGGGGTTCTCTTCGTTGTTTTTATTTTGAACGGAATACAAGGGTATTGCCTCATTTTAGTTTTTTGTTTGACCGAAACGTAAGGGTCGTCCTTTGTCGCGAGCTGCGAGCGCACACGCGCACCGCCCCCCCCCTTTGAGCTCACTCCACTTCTGCTCACCATCATCAGCTTCCAGCTGAGCAAACCAATCAACAATGTGGCTTGGGGTCACCACACCATCCCCTTCTTCTCTCCTATTTTGAAGCTTCACGTACAAGTCACACCTGACAGTGACTACGAGTTTCGCCTCGAACATTTTGACTGTGTATTGTCGGCCATCGCCAATCGAGTCTAGGCGTACACACCAGCTACGAGCTGGTACACACGCCAATCGCCATACCTAATACCAGATTTTACCGCTTATTTGCCTCTTATATGAAAATTGTTTTTTTTTTTCACAGATTCTACCGCCCTTTGCCTTTCAGAATTGTTCGTTTTACAGCACCCATTTCTTTTTACCATTTTACTGCTCTTTGCGATTCAGGATTGCTGTGTTTGTATACGAGTACATCCAGATTTTACAGCCACCTACAGCATACCTATAGGTGAGCTCCTTGACGCCCATCTTCTTGAGCCCGGTAACGCCGGCGTCGGGCCCCTCAGCTCCTCTGCGCCCGGGGGGCTTGCCTCCCACCGTTGCCTCTCCGACCCTCGCTAGCGCGCTCGAATCAGGAACGACAATAAGAGTGCCGGTGAAGACGGTCTGTTGGGGGGGGGGGGGGCGCGGTTGCGAACGCAGGGCGGAGAAGGGGAGGGGACAAGGGGACGGGTGGGGTTCGAGGCGGGAAGAGGAGGTGGGGTTCGAGGCGGGAAGAGGAGGTGGGGTTCGAGGCGGGGAGAGGAGGTGGGGTCACTATGCTTCTGGAAAATTGTTGAGTAACCAGAGCAGGACGAAACACACGGGCAAGAGAGCTATTGTAGGAGGGCTGGGTGGAGCGAGAGGTGGCGGTGGGGGGGTCTGGGGGGGGGGTGGGGGGCTGCGCTGCTGCTAGGCAGTCACTTATCGTTCGGGGGTTCGACGGACCGTCGCAGGGCTTGAATGAGGGGGAGGAGGGGGTGGGGCAAGGAGCGTTCGGCGTACATGATGGGTGGTCGGACCTCACAACAGCGCCTCGTATATGTAAATCAAACAACCCGCACAGTTCGGGACAAAGTGGTAAATAGTACCAGGTATTTAGCATCTTTGTCGGGCGCACCTTGTCCCCGGCCTTCGCTTTCTCGACGGCCTCTCCGCGCAAAACGACGTCGAGGGATCGCGGCATGCTACCGGGAGGAATTTCGTCCGCGTTCTCCTGCACCCTCAGTCGCTGCCAGTCAACGAAAACGCTCCTCTGAAAGGGGAGGGAGGCGGCGGGGAAGGAGGGGCCGGGGGGCGATTTTTGGAGCAACGCTCGAGCAGCGGCGGAAGCATGCGCGATTGCGGTGCAGGTGTTTGCTGCAATCCAGTTTGATTGGGTTATGAAAGTATTTGAAACCGACGAACACGAGGAGCTGATTGGTTAAACAGGTGAATCCGAAGGCGCTACTCGTAGCCAATCGGAAGTTGCTCCGTTTGCGAACCAACCCACAGCGTTACCCAACCCAACAATACCTCTGGTGAAAAACGTCATCTTGGTTCATTTCTCCCACGCCGCAATCGTGTTTAGGGGATTGCTAGCATACCAGGTATACCAGTAGGAAACATAGGAAACAGACTGCAAGATACCAAACCCTACTAAACTCCTCACGAACACCCCACGTAGTGTAGTGACGGATATGGGAGGATAGTCGGGTTCTCGGCACTACACCGATACGTACATAAAACGAAAAACAAGACCGATAGGTCTTCGATCGTCGATATATGTGTAGGTACATCATACGTGTCGTTCAGTACCAGCATTGCAAAACAACGGGGGTGCCAGGGGATGGAGGGAAAAACGCGTTCGACACGATACATATATCAATCCGGGCTGTTCACTGTGCACGTGTCGGGTCGGGTCGGGTCCGGTCAGGTCGGGTCCAGTCGGGTCAAGTCCGGGTTATGTCGGGCTTGGCCGGGTCATGGTGACCTACGATATTTAGAAAACCTGATGACCCGAACCGATACAACCCGACCCGACCCGTGAGATTGTGAAGACATCCTGAACCCGACCCAACGGTCGGGTCATGACCCGAGAAGAGCCCTGGAAAGATCAACATTTTGATAGCTCGCACGTTGAAGCTTTCCATCCATCGGGCAGACCATCGATTCCTTCCTTTCTTCCTTCCTTCCCTCCGTCCCACTACAATAGATAATACATGATCGAGATACATCAGGGTAGATGGATAGACCCTTGATCTGTATGATCTAGCTCATGTCGTGGGGTGGGAGCTGCCCAATCTACACGATCTAGGACAGGTTTCCTGGATTGGATGATCTGTACTATATAGATCCCGCATAGCGTCTCACGGCGGCAGAATAGGGTCTAGATGGTCTAGATGATCTATCTGCAGATAATCCATACGATATATCTGTACATTATCTAGACGATCTATATGTACACTATCTAGACGATCTATCTGTAGATGATCTAGATGATCTTTCTGTAGATAATATGGATGAACTATCTGTAGATGATCTATATATATGTAGATGATCTAGGTATGAAGCTTTCGAGACAACATCCATCACCGATGCGAAAACGCGGATACTTGGGAAACCCACACCAAACGGGAACCATCAACAGGGAGTATGAAGTACACCTACACTGCTATTACAACGGCTCGCTTCCGCCTACCAAAACATGTGATGCTAGAATGGATTAGGCTGCCTGCCCCGAAGCAGGGAGGGAGCTCGCCCGTGATAACCCCACGCGCCGAAGAAACGCGTGCTCAGCGCGACGACAGTCCCTGGAAGTAGCCTAAAAAAATAAGCAACTCGTACGCACATGACCTACTACCTTAGAATAGTACATGATGAAGGTTGCACAAGATAAAAAAGTACTCTAGATGCGTAATGACTGGCCA
The DNA here is from genome assembly GCA_031213475.1 of Nereocystis luetkeana. NCBI lineage: Eukaryota > Phaeophyceae > Laminariales > Laminariaceae > Nereocystis > Nereocystis luetkeana. The sequence goes on from JARUPZ010001436.1 coordinate 18,711, forward strand.
AATAAGGAGCAAGGAAACAAAAAACACGCTTGCCTGCATGTCCAACTCCCAGTCCCGAGAGTTTTGACAAGCCGGGTTGATGCACTTGGTGGGCTCGGTGTACTGGTATTGCTGCTCCACGTCCGGTGACACCTGCGGACAGGGCGTTCACCACCAAGAGGAAGAGGTAGTCGTGGCGACGGTGGCGGTGGCAGTGCCAGCGGCGGCGGTGGCGCGGCGGGGGAGGGAGCGGGGGGGGAGGGGGAAGGGAGGGAGGGGGTCAGGTCAAGCCTCGTGCCGAACCAGGCCATCCAAGCTCCCGGAAGCAATTTATGTATGATATGCGTGGCGAAGCGCGTAGTGTGCAGTGTTACGATGTTTTATATGATAGCGGTGTCGGTGATCAGCAATCAGATTCTTCAAGTAGACAACCGAGGCGCGGCAAATCAGGGGATGAAATTTATAGACAGCAGAGAGCATATACGGTATATTTTGTTGGTCGTGCTGCTGCGAATCGTGTTACCTTTTGTTTAAGCATTGTTAAAGAAGCGACCGCGTACTGACTGTAGCCCGAGGAGACAAACCCTGTACAGGAAGCATCTCGCTTCTGTACGAAACCCTTGCGAGAGTGAAGACCTCGGCAAGACACAAAAATCGAAGAGAGGGTGGTGTCCGGCGTCCTGTCGCGAACCCACCGAACCAGTAGTGCGCCGGTACGCGACTTCGCCAAGCTTCAATAAACAGCCTATTCATAATAATGGTCCACACACTGCCCTCGCCACAGCTTCGGTGCGAGAACTTTCCAAGGAGATCGGGGCGAGGGTTAGGGTTGTCGTTTAGAGTCACAAGAATGTTTGACACCTCGGACAGATCGTACAGATCATACAGTTGATTCCCACTTCATGATCTAGAGATTTCAAGGCCAATATATCTATTCCCGATCTTGTATGATCTACAGTAGTAGCTCATCATGTTGCCGGGTGGAACCTACAGTAGTATAATCTGCACGATTTAGCACATGTTTCCTGCGTAGGACCTATAGTATAACGGGGGACCATAGCAATCAGGACCCATCATATATACGCACTAAAACCTATATATTTCAGTATTTTTACTAGGCATATTTAGTCCCCCTCTCTCACGACCGCAGGCGAAGAACTACTGCAGATGAACTAGATCATGACCAGTCCGAGCTGTGCACAATGTTTCAATCACTTTGTAGAACCCGGGTCAAGTCGTAAACAACTGGTCCGTCGAGCCAACACAAAACCATGCGACCGACATCACCCGAGAGGAGAGGGTAAAAAACGAAGGACAAAAAAACGCCTCCTTGTCTGGCAGTGCCGAAATATGCACTAAAATTAGCTCCTAGCACCAAACACGGGAGCCGGTTGGGGGTTGGGATATTAAACCCACCGCCCCTTCAAAACGAATGGAGGCGTGTTGCAGTCATGGAGGAGGGCACAACTAGATCGCGCGAGTGGGATACGGAAAAATGACTTATCGGGGGGGGAGGGGCGGAGTGAGGGGGGGGGATGCGGGGGGGGGCAGGGGGGGGGGTCCAGCATTTTCCTTAGACCCTCCTCACCAGGCCACACTTCCGGCAGGTAAACGTTCCCCTCAGAAGCTCCGGGCGCACGTCGGTGGAGCGCGTGACGGTCCCGCTGACACTGACGAGGCGCCCGATGCGGTTTGTCTTGAGCTGACGGACCCGCTCCACCAGGAGCAGGTTGAAAAAGCTCACGTAGAACTGCTTCGGCGCATCCTGCAGTCACCGGGGGGGGGGGGAGAGAGAGGGTCGGAGAGAGAGAGCCAGGTATGCCAGTGTTAGCTTACCCTGTTTGTACATGAAAGGCCCTGCTACAAACTCAAACATGCGCGGTATTTATAGTGCACACAAACTCCTCGCTGCAGCTTCGCTTCGAGAACGTCCCAGGCGTTCGAGGTTGAGGACAGGGCTAGGGATAAG
>JARUPZ010001437.1:0-20653 GCA_031213475.1 Nereocystis luetkeana
GTTCTCCTGCTCTGCCTGGCCTTCCGCCGGCCGCACCTGCAGCGGGTTTTGCCCCTATAATATCCACAACGTTCCGGTTCCAGGGCGACAAACGAGAGAGCCACACACCCGATGCACGATGGCAGTTACAAAAAAAGTGGGTAAGACTCCCGTGAGGTGGACCAAAAACTTGAAACAAAGCGACAGCTCAGCTCGCGGACAAACATATTAATTTGCAGTCAGCGCAGAACGGGAGCACATATATACTGCTGTGAATCCGTAAATAGTAAATGCTGGAGTACTACTTACTGTAAATAGGACGGTGCGAGAACAACAGTTGCATTGCACGGCTATTCAACCTGCAGGCAGGGATGAAATATCGAAAGCTGGCGTGTCAGCGGAAAGACTACGGCGAATGAGAAGCGCCGACATCCGTTACTTTACTCGAGCCGAGTTTTGGTGATCAGTGAGAGACCCACATCCCACATGACCATCCAACAAAAGATTGCTTGGGAGCTTGCATGCACCAACACACAGCTAATAACATGGTACCAGGTACCAGGTATATGATACGAGGGCTCGTTGTAAGTACTGAAAGTCCAACCTCGAAGAACGGTGCTCGAAAAACACCCCGCCGATCCAAGCTAACAAGCCCGCTGCGAAGGTACATTTGACGTTTACCGCGCCCCGACAAGACTCTCGAAGGCGCGCGTCAGTGCTGTCCACTCTCAAGCAAAAATAGGTACCCAAGAATCGCCCCTACTGTAGTTACGAGCGAGGCTGTCGAGATATACCAAGCATATCTGGTTTATGATCCAAAGATCGTTGATTGTAACCTGATGGGTTTCGAGTGAAAGAATTGCTGAGTACCTGGTAAGTACTATTAATAATAGCGCTATCATGCCATCGCTGCGGGCCGCGAAGCAAATCTTCCTAAAAAACACTCAAATATGATAATATCTCACCCGGTCTAACCTCCGCTGGCCGTGTAGTGCTGCGATCGCAGCATCTGCCGACGCCCGTGCACAGTACGTCAGGAATGCGCACCCTGCGCGACACGCGAGAGGAACACATGGAGTACACCATCAATGATCAAAACTTCAGAGACGTGATGCGGCGCAATTGTAATGCCCGTCAAATTCCACACCTAGAGTAAAAGCTCGAATATCGTTCTCGCCGGAACCGAACGAAAAACAGGAGGTCAGGGGGGGTAGCCGTATGCCGCCGCGTGCCGCCGGAATCGAGGGGTTGCAACGACGTTGCAGCTCGAACAGCAACCACAGCATCAACTCCGACAGTCCCGCTGTCAACTTCCGACCTTAAACAACTACGTACTTCGACGGCGAACAAAGCCGTTTCGTCTCGACAGCTCGGCAAGAAAAAAAAAGCAGCATAGAGGGAACGAGAAGAAACTCAGCAACTCACAGCAAGAGCGGACTGAATATGTATTGAACGATTGTCGACTCAAAACACCACAATCACCACACGGAGTCGAGAAGAAATATAAGGTGGCTGACTGGTTGCCGCTTTGCCACTGACTGCTCAACAAAAACATCTTACGATTGACTACGATTGACGAAGAATCATCTCGAGATCATCAGGAGAAAAGATGATATTTTTCAGCGTCCACACGAACGAGCTGATGAGACACGGCAAAGCACGGCGCCCCTGACACGTTACGGAGAGGGTTCCGACGGGGATGTCGGATGTGGACACGCATTCTCACCGCGGTGAAGGCCGGAAATCTTGTCCCGGATGACTGCTAAATCGAAGATCTCCCCAAACTCCTCGAAAACCGGCCTCAAGTCCTCTTCCTCCATGTGCTTTGGTATTTGGCCAACAAAAAGCTTGATGGCGTCCGAGTCCTTGTGGTACGAGTAATTGGGTCGGCCGTTGCGGAAATACGCCAGTTTAGGACGAGCGGGCGCTCAACGGAAGCCTACCAGGTACCAGATGGACTAATGGACGCGTCTCTGAGCAGCAGCCGAGCAGACACGGGGGGGTGTAACGTTCCTTACCTTGTGAATTAAGCCCGCGGGACCAATGGGAGACTTGCCCTCGCCGGCTGACACCGACTCCAGGCTTATCCCCCCCAACCTGTCGGCGAGCTCGTCATCTCCACCTCGCTGAGCCATGCTCGTCGCTCTGTCCTCTCCTAGCAGCGAGGCCGTGGGAAAGGCCTGACTGGGCGGTGCCGACGAAGCTGGAGAATAGCTGAACGCGTCCGCTCAAGCGGTTCTTCTTACTCGATTTCGATTCGATCTCACACCCGGTCCACTCGAGCTTCCACGCCAACACCACGCCCTTTACCGGGAAATGAACAAGAGGCTAGCCCGCCCAACGAAGGAGTGTCCCTCGGGCGCGCAGCACCTCAAAGGGTATCTAGCGCGCGCCGGAGGAGAGCAGTTCAAGAACGCAAATTCAGCAGGGAGAGTCGTAATCGCCCTGGGGAGTTCGCCAGATCTGATTTAAGCGAAATCTGCCCCTTCACGACGACAGCTCAGCTCCAGTCTCGCAATTGACTACGAGCAAATGTACACGAGAGCCCAGAGAGCTTCCCGGCTAGGCCTGGTGCGGTGAATATCGCGCGGGTGGTGGCACTTCCTATGTTGAGAAAAACAGAGATGGGCCACCCATGGATGAAACTAAACCTAGCCGAATCAATGGTTGGAGCTTGTACTTAGAGGCCCTTACTTTTTATGTTTTTAAACGCGTTAAACCGGCGGATTTTGGTCCTCGAAATATTTTGCCTCGAAATATTTTGATTTGGAATTTTGTGCAAAAATGGAATTTGCGGTTTAAAAAATGAATCATCGCATCATCGAATTTCAGAGCATGCATGTGTCTCACCTCTCCTTTACACAGAGATCTAGAGAGATACGCCCGTCCGACGTATACGAACTCGTATGTACACAAACACGACAACAAGTCGGTACACGTTCGCGCCCGAACTGATGCAATGAATTATAGAAAGCGGTTCTGTTCGAGGTTGGTGGGTTGGCGGATCCGGAACGCAAGCTATCCAATCCGTCCACAGCGGCGGCAGCGGCAGCAGCAGCAGCAGCAGCAGCAGCAGCAGCAGCAGCAGCAGCAGCAGTTGGTTGCTTGTTTTTTAGACAAGAAACTTTTTTTGGAAAAAACGTAAAAATAAGCAAAACTGCGAGAAAGAGCTGCCAAAATATTTATTGTACCGCCTCATCCTGACTTCCCATTTACTTGATCTTGTTCACGCTACGACCAGTATGTATGGGTGTGTCATTCCACATGATGATGACCTTTGAACGAACGGGTAGCGTGGTGGCTTGAAAGCTTGCAAGAAGACTCGAGAACAGAACACAAAAAAAAATCTATTTGTTCGAGCATGCAGCAGCAGTTAGCAGCAGTTACCGCTGCTGCTGTACAGCGCTAGTTTTGAACCACGTAGATTTCCTCCTCGTCGTGTTGTTGAAATCTTCCTTGGTATCTCTAAGAACACTCTGTTGCTGCTGCTGGGCGGCCCTACCGCTCGCCCCAGACCATCTACGTACTACGAGTGACTGTATTCTGTACTTGCCATTTTTTCACCTGTAGGCGTCAGGTGTTGGCTCTTTGGCGGTTTCGACTGTGTGGCTCGACCTACCGCATAAACTAAAAAATACCGTCCCAAAATCTGCAACCCCCAAAATCCCGTCACAAACGGTAAATTACGGGACTTCGTATTTTTCCGCCGAAAGTGCCACACAGCAGCAGTGAGGGATATTCTTGCTCGCATTGCTTTGGTGCTAGCGTCGACTGCTGGTGATGCCGGCGCAACCTAAGCACATCCGTGCATTCGAGTTAAGGCTTGAGGCGAACTGGAGCAGTGAGGATGTGGTCAACATGCTCACACCAGATTTTGTGGAGATGGTTTTACTCCGAGGGTTCGCTGCACTTGAACCCACCATCAAGGTTAGTTTTAGCCCACACGAAGTGTGTTCTGCGCTGCAGATTCTGTGTATATACGTAAACTCCGGGTCCCGCGTTGGCTACTGCGCATGGTGAGCATGGTGAACTACTCTATGATCTGTGATCTGAGATGATGCCACCCTAGGCACCACCATGTGGTCGGTCTCTATGTACAGCACTGCCGTGAGTTGCGAAGCATCTTCGCTTCGTATACTCCATTTGGGGCACTCACTCATATGGTATTCAGGGCGTGCAGGTTCGTTCTACAGCATGAAAGTACTGCTGTACTGGTAGAGGGCTGTATTCCTTTCAGTATTCTTAGGCTGTACGTTTGGTGTGCCACGGAGTATTGATACTGCTCTTGTGTACAGTACGAGTATATCATGTGTACCCCTGGGGGTGGTAGTTCACACACATGACAGGTGTGCACGTCAGTTTTCCGGCTGTGCCGGCCATTAGCTCTCAGCTCTCAGGCCACAACGCCTCAACCCACAACCCCAACGATGCGGCATAATATGCTTCTTCCATAAAGATAAGATAATACCTGGTGTGTCCCATCAGGTATCAGCTATCGGTGGTCTGTCGACGAGCCCACTTTCGTGAGGTCTCGTCGTCTCAAGGTTTTCGTACCGTACGAGTGTCAGAATGTCAGGATCATCAATGAAACCCGTGGTACCTTCTTCTTTCGGACTATGATATGAAGTCATGTTGTTGTTGTTGTTGTTCTCACATTAACTCTCTGACGAAGGAGTCCGTGGTCACACAAAGGTGCTGGAGCCCTAGGAAGATATCATACGGTAGGTCAGAGGTCGCACATCTCCCACGAAGAACGTGGCATTGGCGTTTGGTCTCCAATACCGAATTTAGCTCCTTGCTGCCTGCTGCGCTTCCTCGTATACGTAGCCCTCCCCTGACGCCTGTTGCAAAGTACTCCTACAACAGCAGCACGATCGTACCACCCAGGGGTGCCGGTCGCCCCGGTGGTTCAAGTGGTTAACCTCGAATTCTACATGTGTTTGAGTCCTGGGTTCGAGCCCCAGGTGGGTCGGACTTTAACTTCATTTGCAAAAATAAAGAATAAAAAGGATTCAATTGTTGAGAGCGCCAGCAACGTGGGTAGGCACAATTCGATGCGAGTCGACGAGGGAAGAAAAGGCTGAAATCTTCTCGCGATAAAAATGAAGGCACGTACCGTAGCGGGAAGGGTGGAGAAGAGCCTGCTATGAGACCCCGGATCTGAGTTACGAGTTGGAAGGAGAGAGAGAAGAAGATGGGCGAAGATCATAAATGGAATGAGCAAAAATAAAAATAAAAATAAAAATCTCCTGTTTATTAGAATACAGAGTAGTTGACAACTTTAGCTTTTCCATGTGTGTCAAGTTTCAGTACATATTCATACGTGGTACGTGCCAGGTACTGTACCAATCAGTCAGTGTCTCTTGAGTTTTCACCTTGGTATCTATCTGCTGTCGTCGTAGACTATACCAACGAGTATTCGTGCACATGAAAGTAGCACATACTGCTGCTGTAGACTGCCACACCGCCACACCACTGGCATACGTATATCTACCCGGTACTGGTGGTGCAGCTATTTCAGAAGACATGACACTGATGTCATATTAATTACGACGCAGCTTGTATCTGGTGCGAGTACGAATTCAATATTAAGAGTGAGTGTAAGAGTCGGTACATTTGAAGTGCTGTGTGCTGTGAACCTGGTAAGTACTGAAACGTGATGATGGGTGTAGTGTGGTACCAGGCAGTTGTTGGCGCAACATATGTCCCGACACGTGTTGCGCACCCCCCGGAGCGCGTACCCCCCAAAGGGTCGCCATAGGGCGCACCCCGCGTAAAGGCCGCCGGCGTGGGAAAATGGAGCAAGACGATGTCAACCCAAGCCGGTGGTCTTCGCACACCAGAAAAACAACTGAACGAAACTGAGGAGCATTGTTCCCCTAAAATCAACTCAAGAGTGTGCCTATATAAGGCCGACTTTTATTGGATCGGAAAACGTAAAACAAAACAGGTGCCCCCTTCATCATAGACATCCGCTAGTAATACTAATACTAATACTAATACTAATACTAATACTAATACTATTACGGGGGATCATAGTTAATAGGACCAAAATATTGTTAGTAAAAATGTTAAACATATAGTTTTTTATGTATACCATAGGTCCTATTAACTATGGTCCCCCGTAATAATATAATAGTAATAGTAATAGTAATAGTAGTAGTAATGGTAATAGTAATAGTAATAGTAATAGTAGTGCCGTCGGTACGTAGTGATGGGCCATTCCTATACGCTGCACCACAGATAACAAAACGGGCTTTTCGCACACAGCACCAACCTCGGCCGCAAGTCCCCTCCTCACGGAGCACGTACAACGCTAAAACTTCCATGGATGTATGCTCCATTTCTCTGACAGTCCTCGCTGCCAAGTTTCGAGGGCCGTAGGTGGCATGTGTCTGGAAGTCTCGCTTGGGACGTGAGAGCATGACCCATTTCTGTATCAACTTTAGCTGGTCGGAAATGACCTCATGTTCTGTTTACCCTAAAGTTGGGATAAAAATGGACCAACCAGGATTCACCCATCAAGCGGAACCTCCACACAAAAACCACCTACGGCCCTCAAAATGGTCACCGACGACCCTCTGCTCGGTGTACAAATACACCCTCTAAGTGCTGTAGCGACCTGTGCTCTAGTGAGGCGAGCACTTGGTGGCAGCGGTCGCCGGTTTTGCTGTGTCGAAAAACACGTATTTTTTCAAGCCTCGGGTAGGCTTTGGAACACAAAAAAGAAGCCAAGAGGCTTGCGTGGGTTTTACCACCACACAGGAAAAAATAAAACTCGTTTAGTTTCTGTTTTCCGATCGCTAGAGTCGTCTTGATGCCCTCATGCATACTGCCTTTGTATCATGTACCAAGTATAGGAGACCAATGAAAATGAAAAAAAACGCCTTAAAAAGGTTTCGCCTACGGCGAAATGTGTCGCTCTGCCCCAATAGTTATGTTGTGTCTTGCGACAAGCCGCAACACGCCTCCAGCGCGTGTTACGCTACGCGCCATGTCGCCAAATTGTGTGCGCTAGCGCAATTCGTAGCGCTTTGAAGAGCACGGGGTGCGTACGTATGCGTATACCTGGTTGTACGTAACAGCACCTATGGTATGAATACGTGGTAAACTACAAGTCGTCAGGTAGTGCGGTGTAAGTACTGAATCATGACGGTGCGTATGGTACGTATATCTGGTACGTATGCGAGTAGCAATGGTGCACAGATGCTCCGAGTGACTGGGAGTGAAGTACAGCGTACAGCAGTACTCGCTTTTTCGAGAGAAAAAGCACTTCGTGTACTCAAGTATGTGGGCTTTATGGACTGCGAGGTGCAGTAATACTGAAGTATTTCGCGTTTCAATACTCTTGAATACTCGGAGTAAAAAAAAAAAAAAAAAAAAATACTCGGAGTACTCCAAGAAATTTAGATGTTTGGACTGCGTGGACTGCTTGTACTCTAGGTTATATGTACTGCTCATACTCCCAGTACTCCGAGTATTTGGGCCTTCAGTACTGCTCTTACTCAAAGTACTCCGAGTATTTAGGCCGCCAATAGTGTAATACTCTCAGTACTCGGAGTACGAAAAATGCCCGAAGCATCTGTGCAATGGTGTTATAAATAGTACGTATAAACCCTGCCCTTACTACACCTAATACCCAAACCGACTATGAAAAATACGCCACACTGCAATCTTCACAGCGTTTCCTTCCTACTGGGCTAACCCTCCTTCCACTGTATATTCATCTAGTACATTAGATAACTAATGTCCTTGCCTTTTCGAGCGGGACACCTCTGGTCCATTAGGCCACCCCGATACCGTGCGAGTATGATCCTATTTTCCCCCTCGACCGTCCGGGTGTCCCGGCAGAGCATTCTCGACACAGACTCTGCCCCTTCCCCCCCTGCTCTAATATATACCATGAACGCGGTTGATTTCCAGCGTCCCGCGCGCTAAATCTGGATTGCCGTTGCTCCACACCGTGCCAGGTGCGTGGCACTCCAGATCCTTCTTGAGTACAGAGCGTATTGCTGGGGATCGTCCCCCTGACTTTTCCTCTAGTACTCTCAGTGTCCGCCTCGCCTCCGTACAAGAGATTACCTGCCACCCCATACCGCACTAGCGCACTTTGCCTGCAATGCTCGTGCGCTCCTCTAACTCGGAATGCAAGTAGAAAAAATCGAATGGTCGGGACGAATCTCTACTACTCCCCAACCCTCACCACCCCACCGCTCGGCGTTGTCAAGTCCTTTTTTGTGTGCTCGTGAATCTCCTGCTATTTTCTGACCGGCTTTCGATGCTCGGATTAAAACTTGCGCTCTACCCGCCCTCCTTAGCCCTTTTAGAACCGAGGTCCCGTTTTGGGGACAAACCAGTCAAATTCCAAGCGGTTTGTCCCCAAAACGGGGCTGCGGTTCTAAAAGGGTTAGGTCTGCCCCGACTGTAGTCGAGTTGGGCTGTTGCAACAGGTCATGTCTCCCCTAGTCCGACAGAACTCGGAATGCGTCAGTCCATTCCCGTACGCCCAAACTTGTAAGGCTCGACAAAGCAAAAGATGTGAACAGAGCCAGCCCCTTCCACAAGAGACTTCCCGTTACTCCCATCCGTTCGACCGCCTCCCGGCCCACGGTCAGTATCTCCCACATTATAGGTTTCCTGACTGTGGAGCGCGCCTCCGACTTTGCGTGGGCTCGATCAATACCCTTCCCGACCGCGACTACCATGCAATGAGAAGTGGGCATATCCCATCCCGCGTACATTTTACGGAAATACTTGATTGCCACTAAATATCCCCTAACCGTCCCGCTCTGATCCTTTCTTGTGCACAAAACAACGCGACGCCATAACCCTCGCGAGTTCGGCAACGGCGCGATCTTCCCCGTCCGCCTCCAATAGCCACGGACCTAAGATACTGCGCGTTCGCTCCTTTGCCTGCGTCTCACATTTGCTTAGATACTCCTTCTTGGTGCTTTCGCTTACAGAACCAACGCGAGCATCTCGATCAATCTTGCCACCTCCGCGTCGTCGCTTCCTGTTCGTCCTTTTCTTCCCGGAATTTTTTCAAATACGGACGGTTTTAGTCCAACGTACAACCAGTCGAGCATGTCACAACTGTTAAGTTCTTCTGGCTGGCCCGTGTGACCATACCGAGGCTATCTATTAGTTTTATTTTGCCAAGAGTTGGATCTCGCCCGAGCCGCGGCCTCCTGTTCTGCTTTCATCTTTTTTTTTAAGCCTGAGCCTTTGTTCGCAGTTCGGCTCGTTTCTCAATGTATCTTTGTGGGCGATATAATTCATCAGTAGACTCCGCAAGCAGTTGTCCAGCCTCTCTTCAGGAAGGTCCCAGGTCAAGATCGTATCTAGCACAAGATTCCCTCAGGCTAACTCTTGTCGGAACCACCCCTGTGTTTGAATCAGTCGGTTAACGGCCCTGTGTATCGCTTTCTCCGGCCATCTGGAAATACCGTCCGCCAACCGATTCTCGACCCAGGGGATATGCTTAGCGACGTGGCACCAATCGCTTGCGATCTCCATACGCCCTAATAGTCTCATGAGAATACCTGTTCGTCTGCCGCGTGAGCCTCCGCACCGGTTCACCCACGATACGGCAGACACGCTGTCTCCCCCCATGATGATGATTCTCCCCCGGTGCTTGGTCTGTCGTTTAACAGTAATTGTACGATGAAGGTTGTGATGACCATGCCATACAGTTCTAGTGGGTTGATCGTGAGTTCACAATTCTCTCGCTTCTGTGCTCTGCGCTTCAGTTCGGATGGCAACTTTTTCTCTATCGCATAGCGCCAGAATACCTTAAGCTCAGGACGGTATCCTCCGATCTCGTCGAAGCTGGCGTCTGAAAAACAATGCCTTACAGGCCTACGTGGTACGTGGGTGTGAAGTGGGGCGCTGAGAGGTCCTCGTAAACTCTAAAGTCGTTGGTCGATCGCCCACTTCCAAAATGCGTCGTCCCCATGGGGTTCCCATTCCAGCCTCACGATTATCGGTTCTCTTGAGTTGTTTTTGCCTTTTGTGTGCAGGGTCGTGAGACGGAGCAGCTGCCACACGAAGTACTCACCACAAACGTCAGATTCCACAGTTTCCCCGCTACGTTCAACACTTCTTGTGCGTTTGCTACTTCCCGATCACGTGGCCGTTCTCGTTCTACTGTAGCAGCAACCTGATCGCTCCTACCTTTGCTTGGGTTGCTGAGACTCGAATGCGGTGTGAGTCAATCGTGTAATCCTCACTCCCTCCCTTGCCGGCCCCGTCTCGAGACGAGGCCAGCACCATCAGGTGCTGCTCCCTCCTGCGTCGTTGCTCCTGTGCCCGTGGTTGCCGCTGTAGCGCGCGACGGCTGCCTGGGGTGCAGACGAGGAGATAGATTGAGAATCGGGGGCGACGCTGCTCGTCGCCGGTGTAGGTAGGTGCTGCCAACGGCGCGGAAATGTGGAGGAGGCACGCTCGGGTATCGCCTTCGTGGTCGTACTTGCACATGACCCTCTCGCACTTCTGTCCGCACCAGCCGCTTGCACACACCCCGGTGGGCGTTTTCTACTCTGCTAGGGACTGCACAAAAGCGGACGCGGATGGATGCTGGGACTGTGGCTTGGTGACGCGGGCGCGCACGTGCCGTGGGGTCGCCGGCATCAGCTGACTTCCTCTTGGTTGCCACCGGTTTGCCCACGGCCTTCAGGGCCAGCGATCTGCTACGCGCATGTATACGTATCTGTCCTATTAAATAGGAATCCTTCCACGACACACACCTTCACACCCTACGATCGAAAACTTGCAACGCCTTTTGATTGTTGAGTGATGTCGTCTTGCTCTCCCCGCAATCAAAATCGCAGGTAAACCTGCTGCAACCGTTGCGTATCCACGTCGGCACTTATAGATCTGTGGTGTGGTATCACGTTCTCCAGCTCTCGCCTTTGGCACTGGTTCCTTGCTCCTCCGAGTCAGCAGTATATCATATGTAGAGAAGTAGTAGTAGAAGTAGTAATAGAAGTAGTAGTATAGTAGTAGTAGTAGTAGTAGTAGTAGTAGTAGTAGTAGTAGTAGTAGTAGTAGTAGTAGTAGTAGTAGTAGTAGTAGTAGTAGTAGTAGTAGTAGTAGTAGTAGTAGTAGCAGTAGTAGTAGTAGTAGTAGTAGTAGTAGTAGGAGTAGTAGTAGTAGTAGTAGTAGTAGCAGTAGTAGTAGTAGTAGTAGTAGTAGTAGTAGTAGTAGTAGTAGTAGTAGTAGTAGTAGTAGTAGTAGTAGTAGTAGTAGTAGTAGTAGTAGTAGTAGTAGTAGTAGTAGTAGTAGTAGTAGTAGTAGTAGTAGTAGTAGTAGTAGTAGTAGTAGTAGTAGTAGTAGTAGTAGTAGTAGTAGTAGTAGTAGTAGTAGTAGTAGTAGTAGTAGTAGTAGTAGTAGTAGCAGTAGTAGTAGTAGTAGTAGTAGTAGTAGTAGTAGTAGTAGTAGTAGTAGTAGTAGTAGTAGTAGTAGTAGTAGTAGTATTAAGTAGTATTAAGTAGTATTAATAGTAGTAGTAGTAGTAGTAGTAGTAGTAGTAGTAGTAGTAGTAGTAGTAGTAGTAGTAGTAGTAGTAGTAGTAGTAGTAGTAGTAGTAGTAGTAGTAGTAGTAGTAGTAGTAGTAGTAGCAGTAGTAGTAGTAGTAGTAGTAGTAGTAGTAGTAGTAGTAGTAGTAGTAGCAGTAGTAGTAGTAGTAGTAGTAGTAGTAGTAGTAGTAGTAGTAGTAGTAGTAGTAGTAGTAGTAGTAGTAGTAGTAGTAGTAGTAGTAGTAGTAGTAGTAGTAGTAGTAGTAGTAGTAGTAGTAGTAGTAGTAGTAGTAGTAGTAGTAGTAGTAGTAGTAGTAGTAGTAGTAGTAGTAGTAGTAGTAGTAGTAGTAGTAGTATTAAGTAGTATTAATAGTAGTAGTAGTAGTAGTAGTAGTAGTAGTAGTAGTAGTAGTAGTAGTAGTAGTAGTATTAAGTAGTATTAATAGTAGTAGTAGTAGTAGTAGTAGTAGTAGTAGTAGTAGTAGTAGTAGTAGCAGTAGTAGTAGTAGTAGTAGTAGTAGTAGTAGTAGTAGTAGTAGCAGTAGTAGTAGTAGTAGTAGTAGTAGTAGTAGTAGTAGTAGTAGTAGTAGTAGTAGTAGTAGTAGTAGTAGTAGTAGAAGTAGTAATAGAAGTAGTAGTATAGTAGTAGTAGTAGTAGTAGTAGTAGTAGTAGTAGTAGTAGTAGTAGTAGTAGTAGTAGTAGTAGTAATAGTAGCAGGAGTAGTAGTAGTAGTAGTAGTAGTAGTAGTAGTAGTAGTAGTAGTAGTAGTAGTAGTAGTAGCAGTAGTAGTAATAGTAGTAGTAGTAGTAGTAGTAGTAGTAGTAGTAGTAGTAGTAGTAGTAGTAGTAGTAGTAGTAGTAGTAGTAGCAGTAGTAGTAGTAGTAGTAGTAGTAGTAGTAGTAGTAGTAGTAGCAGCAGTAGTAGTAGTAGTAGTAGTAGTAGTAGTAGTAGTAGTAGTAGTAGTAGTAGTAGTAGTAGTAGTAGTAGTAGTAGTAGTAGTAGTAGTAGTAGTAGTAGTAGTAGTAGTAGTAGTAGTAGTAGTAGTAGTAGTAGTACTAGTAGTAGTAGTAGTAGTAGTAGTAGTAGTAGTAGTAGTAGTAGTACTAGTAGTAGTAGTAGTAGTAGTAGTAGTAGTAGTAGTAGTAGTAGTAGTAGTAGTAGTAGTAGTAGTAGTAGTAGTAGTACTAGTAGTAGTAGTAGTAGTAGTAGTAGTAGTAGTAGTAGTAGTAGTAGTAGTAGTAGTAGTAGTAGTAGTACTAGTTTTAGTAGTAGTAGTAGTAGTAGTAGTAGTAGTAGTAGTAGTAGTAGTAGTAGTATTAATAGTAGAGCTTGGAGCTTGGTTTCACCGTCGGTATATGTATGGCTCCTCACGCGCATAAGACGTCAAAAAAACGTACCAGAGTGTGTTGATAGTCACAGATGACCAGGGGGGGGGGAGGGGCCCCCTGGCTGCTTTCTAAGAGCACATGTGCTTTTTGTCGATGCCGCACTATCGGCACGCTTCCTGTAACACCTACCAGGTACCTGGCATGATACGCAGCAGTATTGCGAGTGTTGGTAGATGCCAGAAATACTATGTACTTGTATGTACCGGTACGTACTCGTCGTATTAGTCCGTGCAATTTCTCAAGCGGAAATATCCAATTTTCCAGCACAGTACGAGAGGTACCGCAAATACGTACATATCAAAATAATCATGTACGTACGCTGGTGCATGCATGCGGCGTCCGGGTTGTTTTCCTGGACGGATCATCGAGCTCTTGGCATTTGTAAGCTCCCTGTTTGCACCTAGATGTTTGTGCCATCTGTTCCGTCCCATTCTTCCTCGTGAGCGAGCGTAGCGGGCGGTTCCGCTATGCGGCTTGCGCAAAACACCCTGGAACCTGGTATTATTGTTATTAGTTTTTGTCGCAAAACGGGGGGCTCGTATCGGCGCCTTCCTCTCACACCTACCCGAACCAGGTACTCGTACCTGATATGATACTCAGTACCACGTACGATGCACGTGTACGTACGGGTACGTACTCGTCGTCGTCTAATCTGCCGGTATGACAGTTTCACAGCCCCCCCTTGCACAAAGTCGGCGGTAAATCAGCCTCGTGGAGACAATGAGCAATGTAGCACACCAATCGGCTTACCGAATTGAGAGGCTGTTGACAACTTGTGGAGTTCGGAACATTGCCCAATGTCTCCACAAGAGTTTGTTGCGTCCACTCTCCACAAGGAGGTTTGCACGCCGACGTTGTGCATAGGGACAGGATTTGTTTTCTGTCGTACGTATCGTACCGTACCTCGCAAGACACCGGTGAGGACAGCGCTACAAGTACGTACGTATGCACGTTGTCACCATACTGTAGGACTCGTCGTACATACCGGATACAGTGTAGTAGTCCCCTTGACCAACGCTTTGTTGGAGCGAACAGGGTGTAGGCAAAGCTCACGAAGCACGATGCACACGCGTGTCGTCGGGGAGGAACCTAAACACAAGACGTGTAAGAGTGATCACTTCGCGGCACAGCCTCTAGGTCATCGTATCCTCATCATCAATTGATTCGTCGAACCGTTGCTTCGTGATCAGTTGTTCCGTCGAACCGGAATGCCAGAGGATACCATACTTGCAGTACCTGGTACCTGGTATCTCTCGTGTATGCTGTTGTTTGTGGGTATACGAGATGCTGTGTGGCGGCGTGCGACATGCTGGCTGATACCGGCACGAGTCTGTAGTAGTAGTACTGTACCAGGGTAGTCACTTCACATGCGGCGGGGAGTAGGGCGACGCGATGCTGTATCGTGTGCGTGTGTACGACGATGTGCGAGCTGGGTGAGTTGTCGTCGTCGTCGTCCAACACATGTACTACGCGTGTGCGGGGTGTACGACGATGTGCGAGCTGCTTGGGTGCGGGCAAACGGGGAAGGTCAAACAAAGCGTCGTGATCTAACATGCGGCGGAATCCCGAGCGCTGGAGTTTTCGGATAATCTCCCAAGGTGCCCTACATAAAGTGGGGTCAAAATCATCTTGATTTCAGGTTTACAAAAACTTCTTGATTTCAGGTTTCCGAAATTTATATCACCATAATTAGTATACCCGCGGAGGGTTACCGAAGACTTACACTCGTAGGAATACTGTCCGTTTCACAGCGATAGATCGCGAGTACCAAGCAATCCCCAATTTTGAGTGTTGTCGGCATTCTCGCTTTCTGATCGAGTTGTGGAAACCGTTTCCAAGTGGATGATGACACTGCCGAGCACTGCTGCTTTAATCTATGTTGCGATCTTCGGAGCTCAGATGCTCTTGACAGCTGTAACATGCGTATCATGGTGCTCCTGTATCACCCAAGCGCTGTATGTACGTACCTCATGTTTCTCCTCTCTTTTGCCGTGTTGTGTGTGTGTGTCAGATGAGAGCCCTCATTGCCTTCCTGGGGGCACGACCGGAGCGTCTCGCGTCGCTTCGAGGGCACCTACCGGCGCTTTTAAGAATAGGCGATGATGACAAAGACGAGTGGGTTCAGGTGGTGTCAGGCCTCGTTCGTAGCAAACTCCTGCCAACCGAAACGGACGCTTTAGGTTCAGGCGGCTCTGGTGACAACGTAGCAGCAGCTACTACCCAAGATCCGGCGATCTACTCCTCCGCTGTTTTGAGCAAGACGGTGACGGAAGTGCTCGAGCGGGCACAACGAATCATGTCAGAGCGGCGAGGCAACGGCGAGCCTGTCGCTAGCGGTGGCGGCGGCGGTGGTGGAATACGACATGTTATGGAGGCGCCATATTTTGGACCGTTGGAGGAGCGATACGTAAGCCGCAAGCAACAGCCGCCCCGGAAGGAGTTTGCCAACGCACACTTCCGTGCCAAGTACGACTTCCTGAACGAATTCACCGAGGACCTGGCTTCACACGTCGGCAGTGCCTCGAATGCATCGGCATCTACCACAGGAACGGGCTCTGCAGCCACCGCTGCTCAAGGTGCAAGGGCGGGTCAAGGGGGATCGTCCAAGCCTTCGGGATCCTCAGCACCCCAGTCTGCTTCGGCTGGACCGAACCTCGCGCAAGCGCGGAGGGTCTCCCTAGCAGCGACCGACCCAGCCGTCGGCTCAGATGGCCTCCGCAGAACTAGCAAACCCTTGGCTTTGTCAAGAAACCACGCTGGGCTCCAACCCGGGGCTACTGGAGCGCAGTTCGGGAGTCGCAAGAGCAGCGCAGGGGCTGGGAGCGCGCGCGGCATGCGGGCGGGAAGCGGCGGCGGCGGAGGCGGGAAGGCTGGACTGATGATGATCAATGTAGACGAGTTGCAGGCCATACACGCCGATAAGCTGACTGCCAGAGAGAAGGCTAAGGGAAAACCGGGCAGGAAAAAGGCCAAGGTCGAAGCGCCCGATGAGCGGCGGCCGGCCGGCGACGGACAGCCGCCTCCTTCCTCCGTCTCGGGTGACGGTAGTAATGGGACCGGTCGGACACAGGATGAAGCATCTACGAATGGTAAGGGGAAGGCTGCTGAGTTGGAGGAGCCAGCGAAGCCTTCGGCGCCGCCCAGCGGGCCGATGCCTGTCCCACAGCAGGGAGAGATCGATGCCATGGCGGCGATGATCGTGCTCGGTGTTGCCGGGGGGGGAGATGGAGACGCGAAGACGTCATACCTGCCCGAATCTCTGACGCAGCTCTTGGAAAATGCCAACTCGCTTCGGCCCGATGGTAAGGCTAAGCTCGAGAGTTTCTTCCAGAAGAGAACGCCCGAAGGGTCTCCGCAAGAGAGAGTGAAGTACCACGAGGAGGTTAGCGAGGGTGCAGATGGAGAGTTGGCGCGGGTGACGAGCTACATTCGCCTCGATTATGAGACGTGGGTGTGGGATAGGGTACACAAGAAGAAGCGGGTTAGATCGTGAGTACTGGTTGCTGTACCTTGCACGGTATCTTGTACCGTACGGTACTATATACCTGGTAGAGGATACACCGTTTTTAGAGCTCTCTCCGTGATAGAGTTCTATTCAGCTGCATGATAAGACAGACGAAGGAAGGCGGCAGGTAGTTCCAGTGGGACTGACTGCTTTTGTCTGCTGCAGGTTTGTGATAATCAACTGTAGTCTGTTTTGATATGTGGTCTTGACGTCATTGCGTGGCGTTTTCGCTGATGCGATGCGGTGACTTCACCTATAAAAATGCGTGCAAACATGGAAACTCCCTCCACGAGGGAAAAACAGAGATGAGCACAACACCGAAATCTGAGCGAGTACGAATACGTCTACTACAGATCTGAAACATGACGCGCATCGACATAATCCTGACGACTGAAAACACACTTACTTGCAAGTCCTCGAAACTTTCGCGTCTCGCTTTTAGGGTAGATGGCTCATGAGATTGCTGAAAACAAAACCCACAACGGAGCATAGATCCCGTACGTAACACGAACCATGAATCAGTCCTACTCTCAAGCGCTGCCCGAAGCCAAAAAGAAAGAAACGTCACACGGGACTACTGTGCCGGCAAGGGAACGATTGCCATTCAGTCGTTCGAAACATCCGGCGGGCAGCTCCTGTTTCGGTAGAACGGCGATGATACCGGCAGTGCGGTGCCCGCCCACCCCACCCACCGCCGCGCTACGTCGCGAATTTGCGGCTTCAACTGACGCTGCAGCCCTCGTCCTGAAACGATTCGTGGTGTTGGTTTGCGTTGAATCCTCGGTTTGATCTGCTCGTCGAATCCGTCAGCGCCGTCCCCCCGCCGTATATTTCTTGCTGGCGCCGCTGGGCGGGCGAATAGTCCGGTGTCTTGTCGAGACCTAAGGTTTTGTCTTCCGTGGCCAGCTCTAGAGCAGGAGGAGACGCCTTGGAAGGCGAGATTCCAGGGGCGCCTAACGATGAACGAGAGGATTGCTCCGGAGCTGTCCAGTTCGCAAACGGGTCAGGCTTCAACGCCGTGCTCGCGTGCGACTGAGGCGGCGAAATGTAAAACGTCACACCGGTGGGAGAGATAGGAAGGGCGCGTCAACCAAGAATCACACCTACCAGTACCGTACGTATGTGGGAGAGGCTGGCAATGATAACTTAGTTTCTTGATTCGTTGCAAGCGAAGCGAGACGCTTATTGTACACGGCCGCTTGGAATAGAGGGCATGCCTTACTTTAGAGCTGGGTGAAGAGGGAGATCCTACGTAAAGAAAATCTGAAGCAGGAGATCCGCCCCGTTCGACTGACATTATCCGTCTCTTTTATTATTTTTCGTTTCGTGCACGAGTATGCCTTTCTCAAGCGCACGCACACGTCTGACGACAGCCACAAGTATTCACCCAGCGCGATTTTCTAGCGAGAACTACCCTATCTTACACTCTGAGATGTCCACTTCGACCATTTTACTATACTGTCGGAAATGGGGGGGAGGTCATGGCTTCCAGACGAGCTTCGAGTGGACCCAATTGAGCGTTCAGTCCTCGGCGCCTTCGCCTTCGGTCCCTCCACAAAATCAATGTTACACCCTCTTCCGTGGGTACGTGCCTCTCTCCCCACCTGCGAGCGACGTCTTAGAGGAGGCCCGGGTAGGGGTTGCATCTTCGAGTCCCACTCATGAGCAGGGCTGGACACGGGTCGTCTGGCCCCATCCCGTAAATAAAGGCCAGCGTCCTCGCGCGCGTGGTTGCTGTGAGCACCCGGTTGCTGCTGCGCTCGTGCGGGCACACTGCCGTCCTGCTTCGTTGACACCATTCCACATAATCATATACGACGATGACGGAATACACAATCGGGGCAGAGCGTCAGAATAGGGTACGCGAGATGGATGAGCTACGATTTCTTCGGGGCGCTTCTTTTCGGTTGCACTCTGATTTGCATCCTGCAAAGTTTCGGAGATGAAATATCACCGACCCTTCACCTCCACCATCGAAAGGTCGAAACTTATCCATGAAGGGGCTGCGGTGCGATCCCAAAAACACAACCCGCCTTTCTCGCTTAGAATACCCTTCGTTTGACTCAATTTTGCCACAGCAGCGCTATACATGTACTTCTGGTCTTCATTCCTGGTGAGTTTTCGATTGAATCACCTTGTCCCACTTGACGTTGTGGCCTTTCGCATGCCCTCGCCGGTGGTCAACAATTTTGGGGGATGGGTCGGCCCCGCGTCGCGCCTGTAGTGCAGTGCAGTTGGTGTCAATCACACGAAAACCCAATTTGAGACATGGTTGTGGAAGACAGTTCAGCTGCCTTTTTCCGGTTTGATTTGTACTGAACGTGTCTGTTCAAATATCATCATGACAGGGTAGTGCATAACCACCTTTATGTATAGGAGTAGTATGTCTTAAAGTGTCAATATACCCTAAGGAGCGAAAGAGCAAAGGATACGTTGTGAATATTTAGTTTCACAAGCTGCAGTACCTGGCACCAGTATATACCTGGTACTAGTTAGTAAGGACAGCCCATCATTAGAGTTTCGCGACCAGCGAATAAAATGCCGTAAGAGCCATCATGGCGCAATTCTTTCGCACCCAGTAACGGAGTCAGCTCATATGGCTTCCGAAACGAACCAGCCGCACAGGTATCATACGCTGCTGCCGCTTTCACGACAATGACGCCTCCATACCTGCGCTTGTGCTACACCGCCTTCCCCTGCGCCACCTGGAGAAGGGCTCTCCTTTCCGGTCACCATGGACAGCACCCCACCCAGCCGCCACTGGTGATCTTCTTTCGACTCCGGGATATAAAGCGGCTTCGACATGCACGATGGCGGGGACTGCAAATATGGGTTTGATGGGAAGGGGATCAATGGAACCGACCGTGACAATACTGCAAAACTGATACGAGGTATGTTACTTTGACGCAAGTGCAATCAGAAGAACTAATCTCAAGATTCAACGAGCACCTCGAGAAGAGCACGCAAAAACAAGACGCTTGTCGCAAGAGCAGCGAAGAATGGGGAAAAAATGCTGTCGTCCGAACAACACGGCAGTATTTGTAGTTTTTCATAACATTCTCGGGGCTGGACGAAGCTATCTGGGGCGATCTACTCCACACTCGGCGGGTGCTACAACAGACTACCTACCCTCAGCCGAAAGCACTGGGGCGTGCACAGAATGGGGTTTCTGAAGAGGCATGCGAGACACACGATATATCGATACGGAATCAGGTGGACACTCTCGCAGCCCCACGAAAGTTATTTTTTTTACGGATTCAACGCTGCCCGCTGCAAAACCACGACATATCTATCAATGCCAGGTGCCCGTATTATCTGTAGCAGCGACGTAAGAAGTGATACATGCCGGCACGTACTGTAGTGAAATCGTTGCCCGCAATTTGCTCACATGTCGCAGGGCGCCTTCCACTTCGGCTACGCACGATACCGTGAAAGCATACACCTCCCCCTCCTGAATGCCATGTACGACTGTGGAAGCCGTGTGCGACTGTGGCAAGCAAAGGTTCTTCCGAAGAGCGATCCCTCTGTCGACGATCTGACACAAACACACCGGGCAGACACATATGATGGTAGAAATTATCGATCTATTGAGTCTGCGCATGTGTGTATGATAGCAATTCAACGCCTTGACTCTTTTAGAACTGCACTTACGTATCGGGGGCAAACCACTTGGGATCACAGTAGTATGGCATGATTGTTACAGCAGTTGGAGCCCACGCCCTGCAAGCTACTGAGGCGTGCAGCCAGCGGTCGTGCAGGGTAGGCTAGGGTAGTGTACAGAGGTACCATGGTCACTACGAAGGGTTTCGCCTCTGGTTGCACATTGACAAGCGTCAATCACGACGACTTGTAAAAGTTGCTCCGAACGGTGCCCACGTCTATACGGTACCAGGTAGTATAGAGTAGTAAAAATGCGAAGCACAACAATACCGATAAAGCCGCCACGACACCTCGTGAACTTGCGGCCAAAAACGATGTTTCGGCGGGGCAGCGACGGTAACAACACCAAATCCAACCACTGATTTTCTTTACTGTCACCTGGTTACGGCAGAAGTCTCTGCGCGGCACATCCACCGTCGAAGTCTTGGTCCGCATCACCTCTTTTCCTTTCCCTCGCCACCAGCACTTCACGTAGTACCGTTCTACGTCTCCGCACGACGCTGGCTCAAGACTGGCCTGCGACGGAACCCGCCATCGCACTTCCACCGGCGGTCCCGCGTCCTCCGAATCCGCGTACGACACTTCGGCGAGCGTTGCTCTGACT
>JARUPZ010001438.1:0-20643 GCA_031213475.1 Nereocystis luetkeana
CTTCTTTCGATATGCTCTAGGGCTGTACTGTATGTACGAAGAAAGCGAAAGCACAGCACGGCACAGCAGCAAAGACAATGAAAATGAAACCGAAAACTCGGAAAGGAAAAAAAATCCCCGCCCCCTCTCGTGTACGAGTAATATTTTTCTGCCTGATTGGAACACCTTACACCCGGTCGAAAAGAAAAGAAAGAATCGCACAGAAGAGCTTCTCTCTCAGCCTTGTACGCCGCCCGCCCCTCTCGCGACCACCTCGCTACCGATTCGGTCCGGGTAAAGCTTTTATCACGCCCTGCCACAATCAGCCCCGTCGCCCGCCCCGCGTGAAGCCCGGTGCTCACCGTGGCCGTCGTTCGCCAGCTCGATAACGTTGGTGTTCAAACTGCACACCTCCCTCTTTCAACTTCAGCGTGGTCGCAAAAATAAGCACCGCTTGAATATTATCTTGCCCTTCCGAACGACCTTTATAAACTCGTACATACTCTATCAACAATCATAAATCGAAGCCAGACAAAGCCCATTCATGCATCCCTCGTGTCTCGAGGCACCCGCGACGCCTAGGCACGAAAGCGGCGACCGCGCTCCTTGCAACCCCCCCTCTACCCGCCAGCACCCGCTGGCACCCGCGACGGTGCCGGGTCCTCCCGCGATGCCGTGCTCGGAGAACACGCACGCAACGAAACGAAAGAAGAAAAAGGAAGACATGACCAAGAAAACAAAGAACTGCTGGAAAGGTCCGGCAAGTAATGAAAGGAGGCGGTTTGGAAGTGGGAGCTCTGAGAGGCCAGGGATGCACCAACCGAGCACGCTCAGGGGTTGTGATCTAAGTAAGTAGTTATATATAAAGAATACAGCAAATCAAAGCCGGCGGTCAGGGAATTGAAGTGTATTTCGTATACTATTAATATTGGGAAAGATCAACGACGGCGATATCGTATATCCCCTGCACACGAGTAGGTATCGTGATGTCGCTATATCATGCACCAGGCACCATATGCCAGGTGGTGATTCTACATCTTTTCTAGGGTCCGTAGTATGGAGTTAAAATCAGCAAAGTGTAAGGCGTGCGTGAAGTCGCTTCACTCATTCCACACGTGGTTCGTACGAGGTACAACATGTTTACCCTACTCGTATAATAGAGCAGTGCTGCTTCCTCATGTCATGTTCAACGCATTTTTTTTTTTTTTTTTTCTCTCATCCCATTTATTATCTTCGCACATCTTCTTCTCTCTCTCCTTCCAACTCGTAACTCAGATCCGGGGTCACATAGCAGGCTCTTCTACCCCCTTCCCGCTATGGTACGTGCCTTCATTTTTATCGCGAGAAGATTTCAGCCTTTTCTTCCCTCGTCGACTCGCATCGAATTGTGCCTACCCACGCTGCAAGGCGCTCTCAACAATTGAATCCTTTTTTATTTTTATTTTTGCAAATAAAGTCAAAGTCCGACCCTTCTGGGGCTCGAACCCAGGACTCAAACAAGTAGAATTCGAGGTTAACCACTTGAACCACCGGGGCGACCGGCTTGGACGATCAGAACTCCATACGACTCTCGAGTATCGTGATCTATTAATTGATGTTCCTGATTTACACGAGCTGCACCTGCAACATCTTCATGTTTGCCGCGGGTGGGATGGATCTGTATATATGATCCCGTCAATTTGTGCACTTTTTTGCTTTCCTGTGGGGTGGGGAGTCTGTACTGGTATGATCAACACTTGTACAATGTATGGTGTAATGATATTATATTGTACCATAACGGCAAACATGGGATCTACTGTACACTTTTGATAGACGATAATCATATAAATCGTGATCTGTCTGCGTCATGTGTGTCATATTCGTACAATAAAATAAAGCACCAGCGAGCAACTGTACGTAGCAGGTCCAGCACTCGCCTGCGCATCTTTCTACTACAGTTGTATCTGTTGTAGTACATACCAGGTACCAGGTAAACGAGAATATTAATAACTACCTGGTACGGAGTATTAATACTTGTACTTGGTACCAGTATAATTTTTCTTCGGAAAAACACCCTCCAATTTCGGTACGAAGGGGAAAAAACTTTTGAAATTTAGGTTGATTCTTCAATTTTTTAGTTCACCGCAATATTATGGTGTACGCGGTGTGCCCAGCATCCATGCAGTGTATAGGCTTCCACCAAGAACACAACCCCCGCGTCCACAAGCGACTTGATCATCATGCATCCACCACCGCCATCCGCGTAGTCCCCCCCTGCCTTTTCGCTGTGCTTCTACCTACGTATACATGTATACACGCACACCGAGCATCGCTTACTTACGAGTACGAACAGTTGTCTCTACCGAACATGTAAGACGCAACAACACTCGTCGGCACAAGTATGCTACGAATAAATACCAGGTGCCGGTATCACCCGTACGAACCTGGTACCTGGTGTATATTATGTGTGTCTACGAGTCGACGCTTGCTCCTTGCCTCGGGACTGGTCCTTCTTCCCAACAGCAAGACAAGATTTGCAACACTACCTTGCAACTATTAATATATAATAATAATAAACTCGTGCAAAACCTTTAGGTCAATTTCCATCTTGCGTCGGCCCAGCCCCAGCCCGATCCCAACCCTATAATCCTATTCAATAACCATATCCCCAACCCTTTGGTGGTCCAAGGTCGGCAGGGGCGATCGCACGGCAAACCCGTCCGGCCGGAAGGCCATGTTCGACAATCAGGCAGCCAGTGGTGTTACACCAGCGAATTTGCAAGGTGGTGTTGCAAGACGGAGGGTCTCGCAAGCGAGACAGGAATGGAGACTCGTAGACTGTCAAGACATCAAGACATCATGACAGACTCACATTTCTTCGTTTCAGGTGAAAGATCTCCCGCTTGAAGCTTCTCTCGGAAATATAAAGCATTGACCTAATTACGGCGAAGCAAATAGGCGGCATTTATCTCAGCAGTGCAGAGAGCAGCCACGACGATGAAAGAATCGCGACCGAGCGCAAAGGGTGTGCATGAGGTTCGATGAAGCAACAAAATTTCGAATAGAAACTCACCACCCACAAGAGCGGTAGGCATGCCCACCCGCAAAAAAAAGCTCTCCGAGCTAGCAGGGCTTCACCCCCCTCGTCTGCTATCGGCGAACGGATCATAGTTCCGACGGCTTTATCATGATAGAGGGTTGAACCTGGTGGGTAGCGGAGACATTATCCTGGTTTTCGAGCTAATCGGGAGTTCCAACGCGGTTTTCTTGGATTCTTGGTTCTGTCTGTCTGAAAGAAGGTCCTGAGAGGTGCCTTTCGCACTGCCACCATTGTGGACGAAGGCGACGGAGTTGGAGCTTCAAAGTGTTCATTCTTCAGGTTCGAGATGGAAGACCATGAGCGTACTTTCAAACCCAAACCTAAAATGACCAAAGCTGAGCGGAGAGAACTGCAGGAAAAGCAGAGGGCTGCAAAATCAGCTAAGACTCAAGGTGACGGTCATGGGGCTGGAGCACCTAAACCCCATAGCGCAAAACCCGCACAAGCGCACGCAGCTTCAAATCCAGCGGGATTGGGGCATTCAGCTGGACAGGTGATGTTGCATGTAGCAGCTGATATATGTTGTGTGCAGCAAGTAAAGTCCGCCTTTGAAGGTTTGCTTCGGCTCTCCTGTGATGTTCGACTGCTGTAGTCGTACATAGACCAGTGTTGTTGACGCACGGCACGCAACCTGTTTTACAAGTATGTACGAGGTATGACATGATCACAAGTGTACCGGCAACCAGGTACCTGGTACCGTCTCCTGTAGGTCGCTTATGCCGGTGGTGAATGAGAGTGTCTTTGGTGGTACGCGTTTGGCGAACAGCTTGTGTTGGTCGGAAGGGATTCATTTCCATGCCTCGTACTTAGTCAGCAGCTTGCGTACGTTTTCGTCAAGCCCCGCGACCATGCAGAGTGTTGCCCTATTTTCTATTTTCAACATGTGCGCGCGACCTGATGTACCTGGGGGATTCAATTTCGCCCAGCTTTGTTCTTCACCTGCTTACTTGCGTGTCCTCAAATTCAGAGTATTTACGTACCTACATGCGTACATACTCGTACCTGGTACGTGAACGACGGTCGTACTGCTTTAGTTGCGGCGTTTGTTGAATAAATAGGCGTCCCACGCATCCTGACTCCTGATGGAGATGCACCCCTACCCTAATTCCCCTTGGCGTCGCGCAGAAGCGAGTGGGAGACGAGCAAGGCGATGGGGACAAAAAGGTCCATATGTTTTCGCATTTGGAGCAAAAACGAGCAGTCCTGCCGGCAACCTCCAAGGTTCGAATTCGCTTCCTGATTCCTGTGTGATGCTGCACCATCCTGCCCCGAAACTGAAGTTTACGACGTGTATGATACATATCCTGTTAAAACTAGGTTGTGCTCCGCGGGCGGCTATACGCCGCCCCCTGCGCTCGCTGAAGGAAGCAGCTACCAGGTACTGCTGTCGCAGAACAAAGTATAAAACAGACAGCGGGCAAAATACGCATGACTTGGTTCAATAGGCGACTTGTAAATGCCAGGAGCTCGGTAGTGCAGGAAATACTGCTGTGCCAGGCCTTCTCGTGTCCTCGCTATTAATAGTTGGGATGTAGCTGGTAGCTTGGTTGTGGGCCTTGGAATGATGGTGACCTGTGTTGTGCGCTGTGCTTTGGGCTGTTTGTTGAAAAAGTTGAAGGTCGACGACTTCTTCTACCACCCCTACGATTACTGCTATCAACACTACTACTACTACTACTACTACTACTACTACTACTACTACTACTACTACTACTACTACTACTACTACTACTACTACTACTACTACTACTACTACTACTACTACTACTACTACTACTACTACTACTATTATACTACTACTACTACTACTACTACTACTACTACTACTACTACTACTACTACTACTACTACTACTACTACTACTACTACTACTACTACTACTACTACTACTACTACTACTGTGTAAACCGATTCTTCCATACCTGGTATTCCGCAACCAGCTGCTTGTGATAGAGCATCAAGTACTACCCAACGCGGAATAACTAAATAAAGGAAGCGAATACAGAGAGATTCTACGCACGATCAATCCTGGAAAACAGTATCTTTTCAAATCGGCATTAAGGCCCGTTTTAACGATGAAATATAGAATCCAATTTGGTAAAAAGTGAAATCTAAATTGCTTTTCATTGGTCTTAACAAGCACCCCCACCAAGATCGTTTTTTTGGGGTATGTCAAATTTGATTTGTAACAGCAAAAGATATTGGGGAGTTGGCCCGACTCGGGCCGGCATGCCAGCGGTGGGTCGACGCCCCCCGGGCATCCCGGCGCATTTCTTAGTCGCATCGATGACCACGACCGAGGCGATAATACGTGAACCACAACGCGAGGCCACCGGGAACACAGCCGCGCCCATGCCTACAGATCATAGCACAGCGTACCCCAGCGTTGGCGCCTCAAATGCAATCTTGGTGGTCACAATCCCAACTTTTCAACCAGGGCGGTGCGCCTAACCGCGCGAGAACGGAGTGATCGATCCAAAAACGGGAGGATACGCACAAGAGATCGACAACTCCATCGCCGTCGCTGTCCCGCCCGTGACGTTTGAGGGATCTCTCTATCCACCCAAGATACCCTGAAAGCGATAGCTTCCTAGCCTGCGCCGCCGGAAACAAGAGGTTGGCGGCGGCACGCTCTCGTCTGCTCTCGTCGGAGTTTGTCAGCTTGGCGTTGTGATACGTGTTGTTAATTTGATTTCAGGCATATTTGAACAAGTAATTCATAGGGCTGTGAGATAGCCAGCCAACTAGTCGACTAAAGTCAGGCGAGCGTAGCGAGCTCAAAAGCCCCCCCCCGGCCGAGGGGGCCCCGCTGGAGGCGCCCCCGTAGGGCCCGCCGGAGGTGCTTTCGGAGGATCCCGCTAAATGCGCCGCCGGAGGTCAAAAATACGCTATATTTGTCATAATTTTACACTCGAAAATTTGGATAATCGGCCAGGTTTATCTCTGGTTTTGATCGCGAAACAGGTCATTTTTAACGTTCATCTTAGTTTATCAGACTCTATAGGGATGCACCAGAAACATGGGCATGCCGTTCCCGTTGGGAGGTCTCTTACTGGTGTTACATTTTGTCGTGACGGCACTGAAGGCGCCGCCGGAGGCCAAAAATACGCTATATTTGGCCTCATTTTACTCTAAAAAGTATGAATAATCGGCAGGTTTATCTCTGGTTTTGATCGCGAAACAGGTAAAAAAAATTTGTTCGTCTTAGTTTATCAGAATTTTTAGGGATGCACCAGAAACATGGACATGCCGTTCCCATTCGGATGTCTCTTACTGATGTCACATTTATTCGTGACGGCAAATACGTAAATACTCGTGCGGCACGCAGTAGCACTCCACGAGTAAAATAACACTACAAAGAAAAAAAAGGCCAGGCTCAGGGCTGCCGGTACCTTCGGGCCTGCCACCAAAGGCACCGGCACAGTCGATGGCGATGGGTCGATACGCAATGAGTTGTAGAAGACCTCTGTGTGTGCTCGCAGCGTGGGGGTCCTTCTTGGAGTCGCCGGGAAATACGTACCCCGTATCAAACAAGCCTTCCTACAAGCAAGGAAATCCAAATGTGAAAATAGCTGGATAGTTGGCACCGCCGCAACTAGCTATAATACCTAGCCAACTAATAACTAACTGGAAACTGTTAGTCAGCCAACTCACAGCCCTAGTAATTCACCTTCCCCAGGAAGACGCGAACCAGTTTTTTTGTTGCGAAATCCGATCCAAAATAGAGGTTATTTCCCAAATTAGTTTTTTTCTTATCTTCGTTAATAGGGGCCCTAAAAGAACTCGAGGATCGATCCTGAAACTACAATTCCCCCGTCGTCAATTAGGGCTGAGAGTGGCTGATAGGTGGGGGAGAGTATACCGAGCGGGACAGCCGAGCTGGGGTAGACAAACGCAAAAAGTAATATACTTGGAGTAAATACCTACCAGTATGCAGACTTTGCCAGGTACCATGTATACCAAAGGTATTGATTTCGCATGTGCCGACATCTTGGTGCCTGTGTACGTAAATCCTCACCAATTTACTGGAAGTGTACGTTTCACGCGGAACCAGATACCGAGTATTTAAGTACACTGTGTTTTCCACTTTGCAATATGTAGGTTGTAAAGGAAGCGTTACGCTAATTCGAGGGGAAGAGGGGATGTAATACGCGAAAGGAATATTTGAAAGTATTGTGTTCTTAGAGATATTTACGCATGATGCTGGTTGACGATCAGCGACCACGAAGGCAGGCAGAGCGCAAGGAAGGGCCAAGCAAGTAGCAGTGGTAGTCATTCGGCTTTGATCATTTCCCCACATCCGACAGGTAGGTACATACGCCGACCGCACACATCCATACCGCCTGAGTCGTTTTCTAGGGTACAGCAGTACGTGATGGTGTTATTTAGATGAACATCAACATTGCATCATGGGTGCGGCACGAGCCGTCTCTAGGATGCTTAGCTCCGCCCGTGGCGAACTATTTTCCTCCTGCTGCACACGTAGCAAGCAGTAAGCATCAATAATTATTTTTCAAGCTGTGTACGATACTGCAATCGCTGTTTTTTTAACGTACTGGTTCTGCATACATACATGTAGTCGTTTCACTCAGCAGCCTGTTGTAATTTTGCCTCATTGTGCCATTGTCGCGCTCAGGGGGACATCCACCCTTCGATCGTCACTCTCGGCCGCAAGTACTCCAGCGGAGAGGTGACAGGAGCAACGGCGAGGGCTGTGGCGATGTTGATGGCTTTCAAGCAAGTCGTCGCGGACTACCACACACCGCCAGACAAGGTCAGCAGACTTGCACGATCGCAGATATATTGGTTTATCGGTTCGCGTGAACGATATTGCATCCGCGTGATATTGATCCTGTTCTTTCACATCGTCCCTGCTCCAAGAATTGACGGCCACTGCTCCTTGATACTCCCGCAGTAGACTGCACTGTTTCTGCTACAGTGTTACGTAGTACGAGCATGAGTACAGCTGTTTTGGGACCCAGGTGAAGCGGAAATTAGAAGTGTAGTGTAGTATTATCAACAGTGTAGTGTAAGCGCGTGTCGTACTCGCGCAGCGCCTTGCATTATTAATACCAGGTAGTTGGGACACGTGACCAAACCCAGCAACCCGGGTTTCTTGTTCTGACTGACGGTGTAGACTAATCGTCATTTACTTTCTCGTGACTTTTTTTCTCTCTGACGTGCGAAGATATATTTTTAATAGTGTGGAAGGAACGACCACTCACCTACAACACTATAATAGACTACAAGGCGCTTCGCTCTGCGGGCGGCCTACGCCGCCCGCTACGCTCGCTCAGGAAGGAAAAAAGTACATCAAATTATGCGAAGCGAACAGAGGTCCACGATTGAGTTTAGTGTTTTCAAGGATCGTAATTGCAAACCGGCGACTTGATAATGCCAAGAGTCCCGCCGCCATGCTTCAGGAAAAAACAGCTCCGACGTCAGCTTGGATGCCACATACGTATACCTTCGCGTCGCGGATGTCGTACGTACGTACGTACATACACCCCAGGTAGGGTACTACTGTCTGTACTTATTTTCTTCTTTCGATACGCTCTAGGTCTGTACTGTATGTACGAAGAAAGCGCAAGCACAGCACGGCACAGCAGCAAAAACAATGAAAATGAAACCGAAAACTCGGAAAGGAAAAAAAATCCCCATCCCCTCTCGTGTAATATTTTTCTGCCTGATTGGAACACCTTACACCCGGTCGAAAAGAAAAGAAAGAATCGCACAGAAGAGCTTCTCTCTCAGCCTTGTACGCCGCCCGCCCCTCTCGCGACCACCTCGCTACCGATTCGGTCCGGGTAAAGCTTTTATCACTCTCTGCCACAATCAGCCCCGTCGCCCGCCCCGCGTGAAGCCCGGTGCTCACCGTGGCCGTCGTTCGCCAGCTCGATAACGTTGGTGTTCAAATTGCTCACCTCCCTCTTTCAACTTCAGCGTGGTCGCAAAAATAAGCACCGCTTGAATATTATCTTGCCATCCCGAACGACCTTTATAAACTCGTACATACTCTATCAACAATCATAAATCGAAGCCAGACAAAGCCCATTCATGCATCCCTCGTGTCTCGAGGCACACGCGACGCCTAGGCACGAAAGTGGCGACCGCGCTCCTTGCAACCCCCCCTCTACCCGCCAGCACCCGCTGGCACCCGCGACGGTGCCGGGTCCTCCCGCGATGCCGTGCTCGGAGAACACGCACGCAACGAAACGAAAGAAGAAGAAAGGAACAAATGACCGAGAAAACAAAGAACTGCTGGAAAGGGTCCGGCAAGTAATGAAAGGAGGCGGTTGGGAAGTGGGAGCTCTGAGAGGCCAGGGGTGGACCAACCGAGCACGCTCAGGGGTTGTGATCTAAGTATGTAGTTCTATAGTAGTGGATCTAGATCTGGATCAGATCTAGATCCTGGTAGAGCTACGTGCTGTAGGAAGTATTCATGTTCGCAAGGGAGAACCGAACCATGTGGCACACATACTGATTGTCTATTAGCAAGTCGATGGAATGAGAGCTTCAAGGCGCGGGGCAGTATTTTAAAGGGGAATTGTGTAGACGAATATTTCGTTCCATTTTTTCGAAAAACTACGTCGAAATTCGACTTTTGGGTCTCCAAACGTAAAATGTTCCGCTGGCTGTCGCCTCAAACCCCGGCCAAGCGAGAAATTTGGTTCCGTTCGTACCTAGATTCTAGCCAATGCCAGGAGCAAGCTCAGGGGACAGCGGCAAACACCACACGTTCCAGGTCATGACTACCATGTGACACGTATGTGTTGCATGACAACATCGGCCTATGGTTCCCTTGGCCCCCTTGTCAAGGAGAGTTGCAGGTCTCTGGAACTGGCGTCGCGTCGCAGACACCGGAAACTTTCGACTGCTGTTTTTGGCCCTTTATCCCTTTTTTACAGGGAACGCTACACCACAACGTGCCACACTACCTGTGATTCCACGATATCAGCCCGCCGACCACGGACGTTTTAAGCATAGGGCTCCTCTGACACACCACAGAGCGGCCTGTGGTCGATTTCGCGAGTGTTACATCTCTTTCGTGACTCGTAGGCGATGCATCCGTCAAAGCCTGCCAACTTTTTGTTGTTTTTATTTTTTGGGGATGCTTACTACTATACCAGGTAAGTACCATAGCGATAGTACTGTTTGACCCTTCTTGTCATGGATCGTCTCAAGCCCTACGGCTCCAGTTCACTAGCTAATGGCTTCAAATTCCAGTATTTGGCATCGAGAGCAGCATCCCATTACGTGTGTAGTGGTTCCTTGACAATAGGTTGTATGGCTCAGGTAACACGAAAGCCTCGTTTTCAAGCCAAACTCAACCGTTTCGCACTATCTATGTGGTATGATGCTAACCGGGGACAGGGGATGATACAAACATAAGCACAGGGGACGGGGAGCAAAAGCTGTGCCCCGCGCTCTTGAACTTTCACTCGCTATACGAGGTGGTAATTCTCCTGGATAATTTCGGGCATATTCCCTTCTCTTTCACTGACGTGGCAAACGAAGGTAGGCCAAGTCATTGTCAGGGCAGCAATTATCTGAGCCAGGCGCGTGCAACCGACGGTAGGAACACTGCGCGTTGTACACGCCTCCTGCAGCTTCATCTTCAGCAAGTGCCTACCGGGTACCTGTTGAAGGACAACCGATGCCGGTGCACGTGCCCGTGCCCCGTTGTTATACGCTAGAATTATTCATGGAAGGCGAAATCGATTCTGCTGTGCACGCATTGAACGAGTGGTCACGGGGTGAAACTTCAAAATTCCGCGCACACTTGAAGGGGAGGGTGGACTCGGCCAACAATGGGTCAAATCAAAGCGCCGGGTGAACCCCTACAGTAGTGCTGCACTGACTGCACCATATACACAGAGAAGGTAATTCCACGTTTACTGTGTAACTTCTTGGTAGAGGATACCATTCCTGGCGAAGGCGCCCAAAGAAAGTCATCGTCGATTGATCCCTTGGGGTAGAAAACCACACGAAGGCAACTGAAGGCTCTCCAGAGTCAACAAGTATGGGTGTGATCTCATGCCGCAGCAGAGAGAGACCTCATTGATCCCAAACTATATATCAGAAGTAATTAACCTACGGCGCGATGTTACAACAGTAAAATCTGGAACAGAAAAGAGGGGACGTCAGCAGGGTGGATCCCTTTTCGGGAAAACCTCATTGTTGTATAGGTAGACAGTGATTAAGTATCACTCCGTGAGCGATATCGCAGCTCTACAACAGCACGACCAAGTAGAAAGAGGCTAGGAAAAAACAGGCCATCCCGCCCGCCCATCGTTGGTAGCGAGGTGTACTGTCGACAACGACATCAACTTTGTTAGTGTTTATTTTACCGGGGTGCCTACTCTGCGACGAGTTGCCGCATTGATTACCCGACAATCAACGCGGGAGTAGTAGCCCTGGGTGAGAGTCTCTCGCCTGGTCGCAGCAGGAGAGGCCCCATTGTTCCCGTCTCGTTGGTCGCTCGGGATCGCGCTCACGCGAGCCCAGGCAAAAACTACCACGTACACTAAAATTCACGATCAACATCATTACGCATGACAAGCATGGAGCGCCTCCGAAGTCATATACCTGGTACAGTTTTTCCTCCAATGGGTAATTGGCGGCCTTTCTTGTACCACCGTTGAGTGTGGAGTATTGTTAACTCCGACAACTATTTCACAAGTATTGTAAACATTTGCCCCACTAAACTGAGGTTGTCCTGCCCCCTTCACTTCGCCCTTTCCAGCCGTAGTGTAAAAGGCGCACGAACGCTGATAAGTCGACACGGAGGTATGCATGTATCCGCTTTGACGACGAGTACCTCTGCTCGCATGTGATGACGCAGGATTGCAGCCACCTAGAGAATGCCTTTGAGGCGTTCTACGATACAGGTTCACCATAATTTTCGTGGAGCTCCTCACTTGAGGAGCTCCATACCTCACCCAAAAACTCACTTCGGCACAAATAAAGTTACATCCCGATGAGTAATCCCAGGGCCCAAGTATACAAAAGCGTCATTTTTCGAAACAAGATTGACATTGCGACGATTTTGGGTTTAGGAGCCCCGTCATTCAGATACTTTTGTAGCGGAAATGTGCAACCTCTATCGTAGAACGCAACCTTTCACAAATGACGCTCGCTACCTTACCGTAGTTCGAACAAGTCGGTGTCTTGAACTCACCGAGACAACTATAACTGCGCGAGAAGACGTAAACATTTCACGGCCTTTTGGACCATTTCTATTCAAATTTTGAATATTTTTAAAATCTGGGTACAGTAGCGACTGCGCCCACGGCAACAACATTATCAAGGCCACGCAAGTGTCAAGAGCTAAAAATCCAACCACATCCCGATAAATTGTCGATCAAAGTTTAGCCTGTATCTAGTGTCCAATCAAGATATTTTGTTAAATACAACTGTATGATTTCCTTCAACATATGTGTACGTATGTTTGTCAATTTTTCGTACTTTTGCCGACTTTTCTCTTCGCACGAGCACTTTTCGGCAAAACACCAAGTACTCGGGCACATGAAGCCCGGCCGGACACATTGGTCGAGGTCTCGGCGCGATCCGTGCACTCTGGAGCGCGTGGCAGGCGTTCAAAGCTTCTTTCTGGCGGGAGTGGATAAGACGATTTCCCTGGTTTCAGCACGAGAGGCCTTATTTTGTACGTACGTATCGGTAAATAAGTGTCGCCTGTTTTCTGCCCTAGGCTCTCATGAGCTGTGCGCACGCAGCTCAGACATATACCAGGTACACAACAGACAACGTGCACAGGTCCCATCGTTCCACTGCCGCCCAACACACGCCGTGCGTGTGCGACACAGCCATGTGCGCAGTGTTGCTGTGGCTGGTTGTGTTTGTCATAGTATTCCACCGTCCGCGAGATATTTTTTCAAACGTATACTACCCTGGTACCTGGTATATGATGGCAAATGATGGAAGAGTTTTTTTGTGGCGTACTTATTCTTTACCAAGCGCTGATTGGTTAATTTATTAAAGATTCATCTTTCCCCCCTGACATTTTTTGTGACTTTTTTACGTCTAAAAATATTTCAGCCCCACCCCTAACTGTGGAGCATATCAAAATAAGAAAATAAGTACCCTACCTGGGGTATCGTACGTACGACATCCGCGACGCGAAGCGCATGTAGTGTCCGAGCAGTTTTCTCCTGAAGCATGGCAGCGGGATTCTTGGCATTATCAAGTCGCCAGTTTGCAATTTGATGTACTTTTTCTCCCTGAGCGAGCGTAGCGGGCGGCGTAGGCCGCCCGCGGAGTGAAGCGCCTTGTACGTACATAACCAGGCTGTATCATCACCTCTCTCCATGCTGCTTCTGCGTATTGCTGTGTGTGATCCAACATTGCCACTGCTCCAGCTGTGCTAAGCACAGTGCGCCAACATCAGCAGTAGGCGGCGAAGTATGCGCACGTGACAGATCTGCTCTGTACTCTCAGTACTACAGCAGTAGTGTTTGTTGTCATCGGCATTGACCTATTATGCACGCACCTGCTACAGTGTGTGACCAGCATTTTTTTTCTCCGTACCGATCATCCCGGGATCGTGTACGTTCGTCGACTCCAGTACAACAAATCATTCGTACAAGCATCGTGTACAGCAGCATTCGTACAAAACGTACTTGCAGTTTCTGACTGTTGTGTGTCCTACACTGCTGACCGATAGATCCTAGAGCCATTACACGTTCCTTTGTCGCAGTACGCTTATCTTCTGCTGCCGTATCGTATCACATGGCATTTTACAGCAGTGCTGCTGTGCATGCAGTTGTACCTGTACAAGCTTCTCTTAGAGATTCTGTAATGTGCTTCAGATTGCGTAAAAAACACAACGTGCTATGTAGTTGCATGAGTATTGCTGTAGCGTAGATGATAAGCTGCGATTATATTTTCGTTACCGAGGTTTTCAACTTTCGACTTAGTTTGTACCGGTACATCTAGCTTGCTATTCTTTATTATTGTTGTTGTTTACACGTATGATACAATACAAGTTGTGTGTCTTTACGCAAGGCCACGGAGTGTGGGCGCGCTTGCGTGTGGCGTGCGTTCATACCTCAACCTTTCACAGTTGCTCCCAATGCTTGGGAGTAAAGCAAATTATGGTCGAGAAAATGCTGTAGGTACTTCGTGTACTCGCAGTATTCCGGGTTTGTACTGTATGGCAGTAGGTACTGCGAGGACTCGCAGTATTTCGAGGTTCGGTACTATTAACACTGCGGATACTCCTCTGCACGTACGTTTGGGCTCGCACTAATTTCGGGATTCGCTACTGCTGCTGCTGCTGTGGATACTCCCTGTTGGCTTTAAGTTTCAAGTATCTCGTGATTCTGTACTCTGGGTACTGCAAGCACTATCAGTATTTCGTCCGTTGGTAGTGTTCGTACTGCGAGTACTCGCAGTACCGATATACTCTAAATATGTTGCAGTATACTTGGAAGTATGACGTATACTTCGACCGTCTGTGCACCGTGTCGACAATTCTCAGGCCCATTTTTCGGCACCAAACACTCGCAGATGGTCCCACCAGTGGAAGTTGGAGCAAAGTACTTTCGCTGGGGGCAACTCGAGCGAGTACTTCGAGCACTGGCAGTATTTCGGAAACATGTACTGCGAGGAGTATGTACTTCGTACTCTCAGTATCTCGAGGTTCTGTACTGCGGATATTGCCTGTACTCCAAGTATTTCGTGTTTCAATACTGCGGGTACATATTTGCCTGTGCTCTCGGGGCTCCCTATTGCTAATATTCTCGTTACTCTCAGTAGTTGGGCCTTCTCAGTACTCGCAGTATGTGGGCCTTCTCAGTACTCGCAGTATTTTGGCCGCCTGTACTCCAATACTCTCAGTACTTGGACTACGAATTGTTCTCGAGCATCTACTGGGGGCTATTTTTGTATTTTTTGGGGCGAAAAAAGTGGTTTTCGGCCGTTCTTAGTTTGAAATAATTCGTCATCGATACACCAATCAAATCAAAACGTAGCGGAATGTCACGCACATTACCACAGGCAGCAGCAGCAAGCTGTACGCGCGGCCTCAACATGTCGATCGCTGAGCCTGCGGACAAAATACCATCAGCACCGAGCCCTCAAAAACCGTCCTCCTCGGCAAGCAACGGAGAGACCCCTCCCCCTCCAAATGAGGAGCGCAGTTATTGCCTCCGCCTAGGCTGTGTGCTGCATGTCGTCCACATTGCGGTTGCTTTTGGGCGGTATCAGGTGATTTAGGTAGCGACGCAGGTGGGTGCTCGGGTTCACAAGGAAGGTCGGGGGATGAAAGCGAACCCTCCACCTCCGAATCTAGTGTAGAGGGGTAGGAGAGGTCGAGGTCGGGGATGGAGTCTGGGTCGGAGAGGTCGGGGTCTGGCTCGGACTCAGGCTCAGGCTCAGGCTCAGGCTCAGGCTCAGGCTCCACGCCTCGAGTTCGCCGTCGGAAAGCGATGATATTAGTGAACAAAACAAGAAGAAACAACAATACAATGTACCTCGGTATATTAAACTCATGATTTTGTTGCGAGCAAACTTCACATACTCGTGCAAGGAGAGCAAATCTCCCTGCTCCATTCATTGCATAATTCCGTTCACAACAAACGTTCATTCATTATTGGAGCCGCTGCAGTAGTAGGCCGCAGCCGCCGCAGCAGTAAGTAAGCCGCAGCCGCCGCACCAGCAGCAGCGACAGCAGCAGCAGCAGCAGCGGCAGGCAGCGCTGGAAGTGGAGCACCCTTCACCCTTCACAAATTGTGTGCAAACCACCTGTTGTCTATTCCTCGATGAGTGACACAAGCTTCACGCATACGAAACAATATACCTGGTACCTGGTATGCATTATCCCCTGTTTGCTCGAAGAGGTCAACTATATATGAATGAATGTGAGAACAACAACAACACCTATTATTTGAATATACGTATCATATATTTCATACGATAAGGCCTATGCCAATGGGAAAGCGAAGTATCAATAAAAAGTTTGAATTTCAAAGATACCCTCCCAAAAAAACCATGGATCCACGCTTCCTATGGGCATGTTTAGAAAAAAGAAAAGGTCCTAACTTTTGGAAAAGCCCGAAAAAAGAAAATCTGGGGCCGATGTTGGGCCAACATTGGCTTGAGAAAAACTCAGACCGATCTTTGGTTCGAAGCGGCGAGATTCCGAGTCCTCGGCAGACCTCGATCAACAAAACCAACGATTGCGACATGAATTATGAACAGATTGCGCTCGTTAGGGGCTCCGACCCACCCTAGAGTCACCGTCTTCACACCATGGCCGGTGTCATGTGGCGGGAGCTGACCAGGGGTATGATAAAAAACATTTGGCCGCTGGTTTGCACATAACCGAAGACAAAAAATCTCCATCCGTCTCGAATGACAAAAATAGGCTTTTTTTCAGGTTTGGGAGGATACCGTAGGACGCCGGCAAGCTCTCGCCCCCTAGACCATGGATCCACCTGATATCTTCGAGGCCGTCATCTATATTTGTTGGACCTTGTCAGATACCGAGCGGGTTGGCCGTGGGCTGAGTCTATGTCGAGATCGAGCGTCGATCGTCGCACGAGCTGGTTTCTATCACCGTGTTGACAATTTGCAACCAGAAAAAACAAATTGCGCCGCATGCAGCCGTTGGGAAAACCCCCCGAAAAATCTAACATTTTTCACTTTTTTTTCCCACAGCGGCGGTACAAGGAATTTTTCGGCTGTTTTTTTAAAGCATATGGTTGAAAAAAAACTTTTGAACTTCGCGTTTCCATTGGCGTAGGTCTCAAGAGCAAAATGTTCCAAAGCCCGTGGCCCATGCGAAGCTTTTTCCTTGCGTTTATTGCCTATATTACCCTATTTGTGAAGACGTCGCCCTCCGCTCCAACGTAGTAAAATAAAGCCGGGTTTGGTATACTAGATGGTGCATAACCCAATCATCATGGTGGCCAGGTTTTTTCACCCATTGTAACTCACGATGGCGACATTTGTCTACATTTCTTCGAAACATCCCCCAAAACAGCCAGTTTCTACGCGATTTACCTTTGGTTTTTCTCCAATGTAAAAATAAACCATTTCACCATGTAGGCGTATTAGATCTGGAGACGTACACGAATTTTCAGTTCAATATTCATGCGCGATCTCCCGCGCTATGCTCTTGAATATTACGGATTTTCATACACCGGAATCAAGTATTTCTACGATGGGTGGAGGCGTCGGCTTTTCGGCGGGGATGTTTTGTTTTTCGCTGGTCGATGTCGCTGTTTTTTGTGGTCGATAAGCACAAAATAGCACCCCTAACTGTATCTGTGAGACCTTTGTTTTACCCTGAGTGCCCAGAAACATTTCTTTTGCGGGAATATAAATTGTAGGTGCTGGATTTTATTCAACCGGTCACAAAGTATTATACCGCAACCTCGACCTCACGCAACTTGTTGTACTTACGTTTATGCCGCAAGCATT
This sequence comes from Nereocystis luetkeana, assembly GCA_031213475.1. Classification (NCBI taxonomy): domain Eukaryota; class Phaeophyceae; order Laminariales; family Laminariaceae; genus Nereocystis; species Nereocystis luetkeana. The sequence goes on from JARUPZ010001438.1 coordinate 17,504, forward strand.
GAATTGATCGCCGCGAGCCATTTGTTCAGGATCAATATCCCCTTACCGGTACCATATTTTATATTGTTGTAGTAGTATTGATCCCACACTATTTCCGCAAACAGCAGTATATAGTCTGTCCTCAAAAATATGTGTGTGTAATGATGGGTGGATGCAGTTATTGATACTGTGGTTCAAAACAGGTGTGCATGTATTTCAGACGGGTATTATGAATTATGTCGTTCTTGAGCCACTCCCCTAGGCACCTCCCTCAGGGGAACCTTGCACTATGTACTAGTATTGATGCCACAGCAGTACTTCTACCTTACCAGCAGCATTTCTACGAGTCCTTGCCCTCTCACCCAGCGCTCATCCATCCACCTACCCACTCACCCACCCGCCCAACCCACCGCGATCAAGATGTCACACGCAGCTTGAAAATAGTAGTTTATAGACCCAAAAATCGAAAAGGTATAATGGCATCATACACACCCACCCCGTAGCACGCGCGATCGAGCTATCGCACGCAACTTGCAAGCATGCGTTTCCAAGAGCAAAACAGTATGATAGTGCGAGCGACGCGAACATACCAGGTATATCATAGCAGCATCACAGCAGCATCAGGACACACAGGTTAGCTTCGGTAGTACGGCCACCAGCAGGGGTAGCTGACACGGGATTACATCGCCAATTCACTCTCTCTCTCTTCATCTCGCTTTCGTACGTACAGTGGTACAAGGTTCCCCTTCGGGATGTGGTTGACTTGAAGTCCCGGGGGTGCCGCAAGTTGACAAGGGAGTACCCAACAGCAGACGTTCCTTTTGAAACAACGGGAGAGGTTTGACGATATCTGGTTGATTTTGAAATTTGATGTGAAAATGTACTGTAGTCACGATCTATTAATTTTATATAGACAGCGTGATGCCAAATTTATATCTTCATCATAGTAATGCCTCTAATACCAACTTGTTTAAAAAATATACCAGGTATACCTGAAGTAACTCAAAATCAACTTTTGTAAGCTCCCTTCGCGCAACATAAAAAAAATGTATCTCTCACATACTCCGAAATCACTTTTTGCAAGCTGCGTTCGTGCAACGTTCCAAGATATTGTCCTTTGCGACTTCATCTTCGAAACACGCATGTGTTCCTGCCCTCCTGCGCTTTGAACATCCGGTCCTCGTCATCTACCGCCGCTTCACCCGAAGTCCATCGAAGTAAGAGTCTTTCGAGGTACCGAGAGGTTCACGCAATCCTCTCTGTCGTCTTCTGTACACTACGTACGTCGCGCTATGGACTATTGCAGACAACAAAGCAGTACCTTCCTCTATAGCTCTGCAACAACACCCAATTTCCAAATCATCCTCCCTATCTCCTTCTACCGCAGCACAGTGCTGTACACACACAACCATGCACGCTTGACACGAGAAGGTATCTCCCCCAACAAAGCTTGTTTGTCCCGCCGCGTTGTTGGTCGATATCGTATTTTGCCGTTACATATCGAAAACCCGCCGCAATTTGTATTATTCACAGCTACAGTAAGCAACCGATTTCACCTCCCGTATAGAGAGGATGAGGAGCGACGCTCGCTACATCGCGTTGTTGGTGGCCCGTGGCTATGATGATGAGTCTCGGCGCGAAGACCTTGCCCCGAGCAAAGACAGCTCAACTGAATACAGCAGCGGAAGGAAGAAACCTGCCTGCAGCACCTGTGGTGAGACAACACAAACCGCCTATCGTCGCAACGCGGAGACTCACGAACGAACTGGCTGGATGCGTTACCAGTAAAAAAAGTTGACCGAAGGCATAAGACACCTGACTATACCTCCAAGAGGGCGCGAAGTCGGCCAATGGGTTGGCCGCGTCTGTCTGTCTGCCTCACAACTATCAACCCGGCAGCGAGAGACGAGTTAACCCGTGTTCTTCGCACAGTTAGTTCTGTACCCATTTATCTCTATTTCACAGCCGTGCTTCTCGCGCGTTTATCGCTTGTTTCCGGTCCACTTTCTTCGCTGTTGCGAGACGCTTGTTCGCGGTGCGAAAGACGTAGGCTCTCCTAGCAGGAGCGAATGTATGAGGCGTATGCGCGGTTCGTTTATCATCCTCCGTCGGTTCACGTTTGCTCGTGCTGGCTTCGTTTGGTCCCCGTCGATTTTTACCACTCGGCTTCACGCTGCTGCTGCTGCTGCTCCTCCTTCTGTTGGTTCGCCATCGTATGATGCTGTTGTTGGCACCCTGCTCGAGCTCCACCACTACTTGAACATGCTTGTAAGAATCATGATGATCCAAAACAGCTTTTCACGACGTCAAAACTCGCCCTGTATCACCTGTGCAGCAGCTGGTTTGACGTTTTATGGGGGTTGTACCGACAATGCGCGCGGCTCGAAAGCGTTCGATTTCTCGGTATCATAAAATGCACCGTAGCAATCATCATCCGTGCGTACACTTCGTCGAACCAACATTCCACATATGATCCGAGTATACTCGATACTCCGAGTATACTCGGAGTATCGAGTAATTTTCGTACTCCGGGTACTCCGAGTATTAGAGTACTGGTGGCCTAAGTACTCGGATTACTTCGAGTATGAGCAGCACTGAGGGCCCAAATACTCCGAGTACTAGGAGTATGAGCAGTACTTATACTCGAGTACAGGCAGTACCCGGCGTGCAAACATCTAAATTACTTGGAGTACTCCGAATGTCGCGAGTATTGAACCCAGGAATACTTCATCATCCGAGTTAAATACTCCGAGTAATACTCTAACCCGGAGAACCTTGGAGTATAAAACCCTGAAATACTCCGAGTATTGAAGTTTTCGCAGTAAGAAATGCCCAAGTACTCCGAGTACTTGAAGTAGGAGCAGCACAAGATTCCCAAATACTTCCAACGAGTATTCCGGAGTAATGAACCCCAAAATACTCCGAGTACAGCAGTATTTCAGAGTATCGAACCCCAAAATACTCCGAGTACAAGCAGTATTGAGAGTGATCATACCCGAAACACTCCGAGTACGAGCAGTATCCCGGAGTATCGAGCCCTAAAATACTCCGAGTACACGAAGTACCTGATGTAATTTATCTCCGATACTCGTTACTTTACTCCAAGGTACTCGGAGCATCTATCTGCACCCTCCCATATTGATATCTCAGGAGCATCGTCT
>JARUPZ010001439.1:0-20640 GCA_031213475.1 Nereocystis luetkeana
TTTTTTATTGAGGGGTTGATTGATTCGGTCGGTTGGTTGCCCGGGTTCGGTTGGTTGATTCGCTGATTGGGATGGTTGATTCGTTTTGCTCGATCGTTTGGCATAAATATATGCTTCGTATATGTATATATATATTAGTTGTGTTTCGGGTAAAATGAACGAATGATCGATCGCGTTGACATGACTTGACACCTACACCCTGTTGAGGAGGAAGCAAACAAATGTCCGACCGATCCGCGGGTGTTTTCCGTTTTTCGTTGTTGTCGTGTTGTTGTTGTTGGGTTTATGTTTTTTTCTCCCCCTCCCTTGTTACCTGTTTCTGTCCTGACCCAACTACCAACAGGAGCGGGCTATACGGAGAGACCTTACAGTTAGCCAAGCAGGGGGAGCGAGGCAGTGGCGGCCCGCAAGCTCAGTACGGCCCCACCCAGGTATGCACGAAGCCGGTGTAGCCGGGGCGGGGGAGGGGGGGGGGGGGGTTGAGGTGGTGGCAGTGTTGAGGGAGTTGCAGTGAAGGTGCTGGTAAAGGGTATGAGGTAAAGAGGCGTTTTACGAGAGGGGTAGCAGCTCTCGACAGAAATATTTCTGACTGGTGGGGTGTACTCGATAGGAGAGATGTACTCGACTCATGCATGGGCGTAGTCGTATGACCATAGGCCCTATCAATAGCATCCCTACAATGCCTGGTGGCGGGGGGTGGATTTTAAAGATAAAAAGAGGAATGAGAGCTCACTCTCTAACGTACCGAAAATATTTATATTTTTCCTTGATTTTCACAAAATTGTGTTTTTGTTTACGGCAGAGCCACCGCCTCCGCCTCAACTACAACTCCCTGTGTGACTGAAGGGACACAGCCTTGTATAGGAACACCGCCTAACCCGGCAGGCCAATGGGATTGATCGATTCCTCGTGGGTCGTGCGTTTTTTCTTCAACCCCTTTTGGTGGGGGGACACTCTTGTTCTTGTTTATAAGGACCGTTTAAAATCAATATTAATGTACATACGGTGGTTATATTCCGGACATAGTGGTATGTGTCCCTGTCGTATGCACAGTACGGTACAGCAGCGGTTTTGAGAGAGGCGGTATCCCTATACAAGGGGCGGTCAAAATCGCTTGGCTCGAGCGCGACCGGGAAACTTGCACTCACAGCCTGGAATTTATACTGAAGGCGGCTTTTTTTCCCGCAATAATAAGGCGGACATTTTTCTCTGGCACACCACCCGCCTTACTGGTGGGGGGGGGGTGGGGGTGGGGGGTGGGGGGTGGAGGGTGAGTACAGATCTAAGAGGGGATACATGCCTCCTAGCTCAGGAAAGAGCCTCGGAAAATAGCAGGTGCACGCCTACCTCAAGGTAGCGTGCGTGGTAAGGGTAGTGGCGGTGGTCGCATGGCGGGATTAAGGGGGGGGGGCGGACGGGGTAGTGGTGGTCGCGGTAGTGTTGACAGGACGGCCGTATATCGGGGGGGGGGGGGGTGCTACGGGGTGGGGTGGGGAGGAGCTGGAGGAGGTGTGGTGGTGGTGGTGGTGGTGGTGGTGGTGGTGGTGGTGGTGGTGTTGGTGGTGGTGTTATCAAGGTCGGTGTTGTTGCTCAGTGGTGTCCCTGTTGCGCCCCCTGGGAAATTCGAAAGTGTGTGTTGCGTGTTGGAAGGTTGTTTCCCCTCAACGGTACCGCCTCCTTCACCTCTCTCGCCATCACCTCCCCCCCCTCCCCCCCCCCCTCCCTCTCCTCCACCCCCCCCTCCCTCTCCGTACTCTTAACCCTCCCCTCCTCTCCCCTCCCTCCCCCCCCCCTTTTCGTCCCTTTCCTTCCCTTACCCTCGCCTTCCCTTCCATTCCCCTCCCCACCCCTCCTCGAAAACAACACCCACTCCCCCCCCAAAAAACGCCAAAACACACACACGAACAACTCCCCCCCCACCACCACCACCACACAAACGGCCTGCAGGGTCCAATCCAACAAGGACCCACCGGACCCCAAGGCTCCGCCGGCGCTGCTCCCGGAGCCCAAACACCCGCCTCTACCTCCGGGCCAGCAGGCGGGGCGGGGGGGGGAGCGGGGTCAGGCACCCTTGGCCCTGTCCAGGGCCCTTCCCGACCGGCCCCGAGAGCTGCGGTCTCCGGAGATCTTCTCAGGATGAAGCCAACCCATCTACGTGTTCACAGGCCGGGGGGTCCAAGGTTGGAGCAAGCGGTGGGGGTGCTGGCGGGGGGGGTGGTGGCGGGGTTGGGGGGGGGGGGCGGTATGGGCGGCGGGGTTGGCGACGGGGAAGTCGCCGGGGTCGGGGTCGGGGGGGCGGGGTCTGGGCTGGGAGGCGTGTCTGTGCCTCGGCCCGCTGGGGCCGCGTTTTTGACCCCACGCGGGGCTCGGGCTACTACTGCTGGTGGTGGTGGGGGGGGAAGGTGAGAACGGGGGGAGTGGAGGGAGGGGGGGTGGGGGGGGGGGGAGAGGGGAGGAGGAGGGGGGGTGGGGGGGGGGGGAGAGGGGAGGAGGAGGGGGGAAATTGTGTGTGTTCATGTGGTGAGAATGGCGGGGGAGGGAGAGGGGGAGGGGGGAGGGGGGGGGGGGGGAGGGGGGAGGGTACTCGACATTATGCATGACCGTGTACTCGATATCATGCATGTCCGTAGTCGCATGGCCATAGACTCTCGCATCCCTACAATGCCGGACGGAGCACGCCGGGTTATCACCGACCAGGCAGAGATTGCCTACACCAAGCGCGCAGCGCCGCAGAGGCGTTGGGCAAGTCGCATGAAGGGTGAGAGCTGCATCCTACTTAAGAACCGCTTGCGAGGCGGACTTGCGCATGTATGACAGCTTCTACGAATACAGTGACTTTCCGGTGTGGCCACTTCCAGAGACAGCAATCGGGGGACAATGTAACTAAACTGCCTCGTGGGTGCCTCACCATGAACACTACGTGATGCGATCATTCCCATTGTGCGTAGTACAGGCTCTCCTCCCCGTACAAATGATCGACATCTCAATCGCCAACTGTAACCGACCGCCCCCCCCCCCCAAAAAAAAAACGGTACTCTGGTTGTCTCAGCGAGCGGCATGTTTTACAGCGTCGTTGCCAACCGACGCCAACCCAACCTACGTAAGATATAGGACGGTGGGGGTGGGGGGGTGGGGGGGTGGGGGGGCGTACTCATTTGTTACTTGGCTTGATCATTTAACCATTGACCACGCATCCCTTTCGAGACGGAGCACCGTTCCTACTCCTAAAGAGAGACGCTGCCAACATTTGCGCGCCTAGGACGTTGTTTCCGTATATTACATACGGGTAGAGTATTTGCTATTTATAGTCCCATCCCCTTCCTGTTTGGCCGGGGGGGGGGGGGGGGGGGGGGGGGGGGGGGCGTACGCCTCGATGACCATTGACTTCCATCCCTTTCGGGGGGGGGTGTTGGTCAACGGAGGAGGGGAGGGGGGGCAGGGGGGGGGGGGGGGGCTGTCACAGACCTTGGCCCTTCTTGAGCAAAATATTTGACATTTCAGTTGACTTTTCAATCCCCAGCCTAAGATTTCCGGGGGGGAGGGGGGGGGAGGGGGGGGTTGGGAGGGGGTGAAACGAGAAAGGATAGGGAAAAGGGGGGGGGGTAGTGTTGGTCAACAGAGGAGGGGAGGGGAGGGCTGGGAGGGGAGGGCTTGTCACGGACCTTGGCTCTTTTTCGGAAAGATGGTTGACACTGCGTTGACTTTTCAAGCCTAACCCTAAGCGTCACTATAGCCTTTCTAGCACCCGGCTGCCCAGCGGAAGTGTCTGGGAGTTGGTGGATGATCGGTCCGTGTGGATGATCAACCATGTTGTCGGAGCTCGGCTGAGTTGTACCTGGTGAGCACTACTGGGAGGATGGGGGGGGGGGGGTCAAGGGTTACATGGATTGATTGATGTGGCTGTCGCCGCCGACCCCTTCTTCCTTCTGTCCTTTTAGTGCTATTTTTCTTCTGTCCTGTTTTTTTTATCTTCGCGGTCCTTTCTCCTGCGACCTCCTATTACGGGGCCCATAGTAAATAGGACCTACGGTAACAATGTTTGGTCCTATTTACTATGACCCCCCGTAGTAGTGGCAACTCAAATCCGGGGCCCTCCCCCCCCCCTACACCCGCTTCATTTCTGTCCACCTGAACACCAATTTCAACCCCTTCCCCTCCCGCCCCCCCCCCCCCGCCCCCCTTCCCCCTCTCCCCCGCCGTGCGTAACGCCTCATCTCTACCGAAACAACACCATCCACAGACCCGGTATCGCCGTACCGTCAGCGGTACCCCGACCCTCCACAGCCGCTTTCCTTCGTCCCGCGGTGGCTGTAGCAGTAGCAGCATCGGCAGCGGCAGGAGCGGGGGGTGGAAGTCGGGTGGGGGGGGGTAAGGGGACGGGCCGGGCACCTAAGGAGATGGTGGAGAAGAAGGCCGGGGTTAACCAGGAGTATGATAGCTTCATGGAAGAGATGAAGGGGCTTGGAGCGTTCTAAATTTGTTTTCCTCCTATTAATAGTGGTGGAAAGTTTGGTGCGATATCGATCGATGAAAAATCGTGTCGGATGCGATGTATCGAGGTTCGATACCCGATATGTCGAAGTTCGATATCCGATATGTCGGAACCATCGTTACGATATATTGGAATTCCGATGTCCGATGTGTCGAAACCATCGTTACGATATGTCGAAGTTCGATATGTCCGATATGTCGAAACCATCGTTACGATATGTCGAAGTTCGATATCTCCGATATGTCGAACCCCCATCGTTACGATGTGTCGAAGTTCGATATCCGATATGTCGAACCCCCATCGTTACGATGTGTCGAAGTTTGATATCCGATATGTCGGAGCCCCATCGTTACGATGTGTCGAAGTTCGATATCCGATATGTCGAACCCCCATCGTTACGATATACCAGGTATACGAAACCCAACACTGCAGTAGTTACGACTCTGGTATTGTTACAGAGAAGATGATAAAAACAGCGATGGTGGACGGCACGTGTTACTTTTTGCGTAGATACGCTACGCACAAGTTGGGGCTGGCGGGCATAGGGATGGTCGAACGGAAAGGGGGGGGGGGGGGGAGCTGTAACGTCCCCTGTTTGTCAGGCTGCAGGCGTTTCACGGGTGCCACGGTGTGAGTTTGGACTGGTGGTTTAAGGCTCATGGCTCGGCGTGGCCGGACCGCGGACCGGAGGGAGGGGGGGGGCAGGGCAATATCGTCCCCGTTTTTTGTGACCCCAGGCGTTTCGCGGGTGCCAAGGTGTGCCTTTGCTTTGTGACTCTAACCTGGTGGTGCTGGCTGATTTGGGCGGGCGGGAGGGGACAGGAATGTATCACCCCCGGTTTCTGATACGCCAGGCGTTTCGATGAATCGGCAGGGCAGGTGACTAGAAGAGGAGGGGGGATGCTCGTCTGAGTTTGGGCTGGTCGGACCGGGGGGGGGTAGGGGGGTGGGGTGCTTTCGCGTCCCCGGTTGCTGTGGTGAGAGGCGTTTCGCGGGTGCCCCATGTGATTTTCGACTGGTGATTCAGGCTTGGTCGGGAGGGAGGAGGGGATAGGCTTCCATCCTCCCCGATTATTGGCCGTGTGAGGCGAGCGGGCGGGCGCCGACAGGCTTGTATCGTCCCCTGTTTTTGAGGTGCCTGAGGCGTTATGGCACATCGGTGCGTAGGGCGGGCGGGGACATGCCTGTATCGTCCCCGGTTTTAATACGCCTAAGGCTTTAGTTTCGACACATCGGTACCTAGGGAGGCCGACTGGAGATGTAGGCCAAGGAGGAGAAGGAGGAGAGGGAGGTTCGAGTGTTTTTTTTTTTTTTTTTTCCCGCTTTTAGCAGTGTTCACTATGCCACGACTGATACCACGCAAGTTGGCCTGATGGGCACTGTGGGTGGACCGTTCGTAAGGAGGCGGGGCTCATGTTGAGTCAAAGGAGTGGGGTGGGGAGGGGGAGCGAGAGGGAGGTGTTCCCGGAAGGGGGAGGGTGAGGAACGCCGGGAGGGGGTAAAGGGGATAACTGCTGCTGATGCCCACAGGAGCATATGCATGCAAGATCACTTTTGCGGCGTCTGTCTGGCCGTCTGATTGACCGGCTGGCGGGGGGGGCGAGAGTGGGTTTGTCGTTGTTGTGTTGAAACAAAGAACAAAAAAAAAGTCGGAGTCCGAACATGAATTTCATTGCACAAACAGCAAAACATGCGGTGCGTTGCAGCAGGAGCACCCTTTAGTACAATGCCGAGATCCTGGGCTCGGTGGGCATTTATTATTTTCTAGAAACGGTGTATCCCGAACTTCTCGTCTTTTGTTTCACGTGCATGGGTGGGTTTGTCATACGGGCGGGTTCTCTTTGATGTAAGAGACATTTGAAATCCCAAATCCGGAAGAGCTATGATCAGCCATCAGGGCTTGTACGTTACGGCGGATATGCGGAAAATTGTTCCGGGACATCACGGGAAATCAGTTTTTTTTTATCACGCGCATGTCATACGGCTGGCTGCTATATGCGGCCCAAACATGGGGATGAATGACGACCATCCAAGCGTTTTCTAGTGTACCCATGACATAAACTCACTTCAAATACGATATCATAGTTTCATTTTTATCATAAAAGGGTGCACGAGGGTAGCTGCTTATGCTCCATGAGCAAGGTTGTCAGGTGTCAGATATGCGAGGTACTATAGGTACGGTGCTCATTCCGGTGTCATCTTTGTTCCGCTGCCAAAAAAATGCTGGGAGCACTTGGAATTTACAATTTGTAGACCGTTCATGATTGGTTATCGACCGGCTGAGACCGCTGCCACGTCGCCACACGCCTTCTTCTACACATTTTTCAATGGGTTTCCACAATATATGGAGGGATTTTTACTACCGGGGACGCAATTTGCGTGACGGCAAAATAACTCGTTACGCACGGCAGACCTTCGTTACGCGCGATAAACCGTAGCGTACATCCCTGTGTGATTGGGGCTTCCGTCCGAGTCCGCTCTCAGAAAACCACTAAAGAAAACTGACTCCGTTTCTCGAAGGAAATTTCTTGAAGGCTAACGGTTAATCGTTCACGCTTGACACACAGCGCCCGCACGACCACACACTCAACAATCAAAAGCGCATCATGAGTCGTGAGCGAAAAAAAGCTGCAAAAAATAATCGGCGCGACTTTTTTTTTTGCTCGGACGGCGTGCGTGCGGTGCAACGGGCAGTGGGGTAGCCGAGACGGAAGACACCAAATCGTTCGCTTGCGTCAAACCCCACCTGACCTCCCCCTTGTGGCGCGTGTATGCATCGCGAACGTCACGATTTCGCTAAAAAATACCGTTTTTTTTTTTTTTTTTTTCATCACAATAAGAATGCCCCGCCTCGTAAACATTATTAGAGTGTCTCGTGTCGACCACAGGAACGATGTATCGTGCGCGGCTTAGCCCGGAGAGGCGTACGCCACCGCCGCGGGTTTCAGGTCCCGACGCTTCTCGTCGTCAAGGCATCGGATCTACACAACACGCTCAGATGCTGCTGCTAATAACATGAGTATTATTTCTCTTGCCATCCGACAATGTTCAGCGCGATCTTCAACAACATGGATCACTCATAACTTTTCCCGAAAGAAAAAAAACCTCGGAAACAAAAAGGGAAACCCATGCACCGACGTCTATACCTCCCTTCTTTGCCAACTTTCGGCTTGCCCACTCTATGTGCTGTCTTTGCTCCTTCCTTCTCATTACGTTCTATTCTTAAAATCCTATTGACGGCTCCGATACGATCGCGGGGACCAAGAATCGGTCAAGGAATGGCGATACTCGGAATCAAGAAAGATAACCGAAACCCTTTTAGAACCGCAGTCCCGTTCTGGGGACAAACCATTCAAATTTCAAGTAGTTTTGTCCCCAAATGGGACTGCGGTTCTAAAGGGGTTAACATTGAACCGTTCTTTTTACCCAAACTACTGGCGCACATCATCAGTACCGCGCCCAAGTGTCCGTCCTAGGGAGACGCTATTACGGGGGCCGCCGGACCATAGTTAATAGGACCACATATTGTGGAGTAAAAATGGTTAAATATGTAGGTTTTTATGTATACCATGGGTCCTATTAACCATGGTCTCCTGTAATATTGTATATCAGTGGTAAACAGACGGTAAGACAAAAAGCAAAAAACAAAACAAAAAAAAAGCGACGTGGTGTGAGATTTAGGGACGCCCCGTGGAAAACCTAAGAGTATATAAGCCGCCTCCCAACCGTGGCGTGTGCGTACCGACCGCGCCACGATTTCGCTACAAATAATGATGTCTTCTACTTCAATTCCAACAATGCCGCGCCTGGTTTAGTGTGATGGCGTTACGCGGTAGGTAGTTTGTCCCCCAAACGCTAGAAGGGGAAAGGGTGGATAATTAATGATGCCGATTGCCAAAACTCTACAGCGTACCTGGTACGGGGAACACCGCACCCTCTTGTTTTATCACCCGCAGGGTAGGCAAGTAGCTCATGAGTTACTGTAGTTGGTAACTCTTTTTTTTGTTCTTATCATTAAAAAAAAAAATATCCTCCGGCGGAATTGGTAAAAATAAAGCTTAAGCTCACCACGCTTCCACGTTTCAAAAGTCGTGTCGTTTGTCATTTTAACCCGGTAACTCGTTGCATGTAATACCTTCGCTGTATTCCTCCGCGGGTCATCTCGCGGGCAGATAACATGCGTAGATCATCGACTGTGTCCCCCACGCCTCCATGGTCTGAATACTCTCTCGGGGCCGACACATATTTTGTATAGTTCTGATCTGTGCTCTCGTGTATGTGGTGGTCGGGCTCGTCTTGCCTGGTGGTGGTTGCAGCCTGCCGAAAAACTGTGCACCAGGTATATACAGCTTCTCGGGTTGGCGCTGCCTACGTAGAACATATATATATATATATATATATATATATATATCTTATACGCACGGCAGGTTGTGCGATGAGATCTGCGGCGGATCGTGACGATCTGTCAGAAATTGTGCAATGTGGTTGCACATTACTTACGTTCTTTCTTTTCTCGTTTAGTTTTGATATATATATATATGTATTAATAGACAACGAAAATAAGTGTTCTTTCTGTTCTCGCTTTTGTCTTTTTTGTTCATAAAACACAAAAAACGGCCGGCTGAAGGCATCAACAAAAAATATAAGCAAAAAAAACTCACGAGTGCTGTTTTTTAGGGGGTTTTCAGGACTTTCCCGAAAATTCGGTATTTCTCGGTACTTTCCTACAGGAAAATACCGAAATTTCGGGAAAATACTGAAAAAATAAACTGACAAACACTCCTCGTTAAGATCGACCCTTATGCGGGGAAACGTATCTCGGCGAAATCTCCTTCACGCCCGGACCCCCCCCCCCCCCCTATATTCCAAACAATACTATTAATATAACGATATATAATTACTGCAATAAATGGTTGAAGGAATATGTTTTTAATCATTTCGTACGTACACTCGTACACAAACAATATGGCACACACTACATACTATCTTTTGAAAAAAAAAAAGAAGATGGACACGATATGAGTCATACCAGTACGCTTTGTGCTCTGTTTTTTATTACAAAACTACCATTAATAGCGCCATTTTACCTTTCGGTGTATGTATATGCTTACGGCAGTATTTTTATGGGTTTATATAGTCCATCTTGATTTATCTTCGAACACTGGTAATACCCTTTTAACTTTTTCAGGTTTTCTAAGTGTGTAGTTCGATCGAACCCATTGTTAATGGGCTTTGGGGTTGCATTAATGTATTTTTTCGTTACACATAGCTGGTGGAACACCTTCTGGTAGATCAGTTAAAAAAAAAGCCAAACCGTGTATTTACCCTTTCATCTGCCCCGTGAAAAAGTAAAACGTAATTCCAACAAGTCCCCCCCCCCCAAGAGGTGGGCATCAATGCTTTCTAAAGTGCAAAAAAAAAACGCTTTGAGTTCCCACAGGGGTGCCGCTTCCTTCTAGGGCTGCAGTCCCGTTCTGGGGACAAAGCACCCGAATTCTAAGTGGTTTGTCCCTGGAACGGGACTTGCGGTCTTAAAACGGTCAACAGCGTTAAAAGCTAAATAGAGCTAAGAACCAATGCTGCATAAAGTCGTCGAGAACATCGCCTTCCCAAAAAGGCTCTACCTACACCGGAGCTTTTACTTCCGAAAAACACCCTGCTCTTCGGTAGCAGTATCAGTGCGACTGCTTAGAATTTGACCGGCTTGTCCCCGAAGCGGGACGAGCGATTCCAAGAGGGTTATTGTATTTTTCTGCGGAAAAGATCGAGCGCCGGATGAAAAAAAAAAACGATCGCGCGGCAAAATCCTATTCGAACTCAACAACGCTCTCTGCCATGATGGTGTTTGCCCACCCCCCCCCCCCCAAAAAAAAAAAAAGAACTGGGCATCAGTGCGTCGCCACACGTATCGCCCTCGATCATGTCCGTGTGTACCAGGTTAACATTTTATGCAGGCTCCTAAAACAAATCTTACTCGTACGTGTCGACACCATGCTGTTGAATTGACTGTAGAAATCAAGACCCATCGCGCACACGAAAAACCGAATAATCCATTATTTTTTCCAAGCATGTTTGGTCCTGACTACTGTGTTCCCTTGTAACAGCTATGCTCCGAGCTACCTTAATGTTTTGCGTGTAAAAACTACCGTATTGTTACCCCCCCCCCCCACCCCCACCCCCCCGCTCCCGTCTGCATGATAATGAGTACCCCCTATCTGCTCCCTCTCAAAAGGGACGTGGTGGTCAATGGTCAAATGAACTAAGGCAAGCAGCAAATGAGTACCCCCCTCCCCCTACTCCCCCCACTCCCCTTCCCCTCTGCGGGTTGTATAGTATCAGTTCACACAAAATGGCTACGGCCCTTGAGTCGCCCTCACAACGATCGCCCTATTTACCCCCCGGAGGCCTCCAGGGTGGAGTCAACCGCGTACTCCAATTGCCTCCTTGATGGGGGTTGGAGATAAGAAAACGTGCGAACGGCTTGCCATTACTTTTAAGGAACTGCGTGTTGCCTGTTGCCGGTACCAGAGCGGTGTAGAGGACGTAGCAGCGACGGCGATGCCGCAGAGAGTCAGAGGAGGTTTCGGGCAGAGTGGAGACAAAAGTGACCGCACCATTGTCTCACGGCACAACAAGGCAGGCGCGTCGAAGCCGCCCGCGGTGACGGTTTCATATCCAAGCCAATAACCGCCACGCCATACAGCAGCACACGAAACCCAACATCCTATCGAAAGCCGTTCTTGCAAGAGTCAACTACTACTACATGTATGTCAGTACCTGGTACCTGGTAGGGTTTGATTCACAAAACACCACCAATGTAAGAACATTGGGACGGAGAGCAGGCACGCCCAGTGGGCGTGTCCGGCGAGTGTGGCGCAGCTTGCAAACTTGATTATCAACCATTCAATCGGTCGTGCTCACAGCTGACGGCGTATGTATTTGTTCAACAATATATATATAATATATATATATATATATATATATTATATACCAGGTATATTTTAAAGGCGGTTTCGGCGTACTGTATTGTGGAAAGCACGTACTGAGGAACCAAATGTTGGAGGCGCCTCTCACGAGGAGTAGGAAAGGTGTGCTCCGTCTCGACACATAAAAGGGAGGCGAGGCCAGTGGTCGAATTATTAAGGCAAGCAACATCTGAGCACTCCCGTCCCCGTTCCCCCCCTCCCCCCGCAACCAAAGCAGGGACAAGGTCAACAACGACAACATCAACAGCAACGCCTACAACACTAACAAAATTACCCTGTGCGACACGAGCAAAGCAAGGTGCGAAGCCAAGCCAGTCGGTCGCGAGCCCTCCTTACATTCGAAACCCCCCGGAACGCCGGGACGGGCCCGACCTGCCCCGAGTGAGCGTTTCACAACGGCCGCACATCTACTTTATGTAGAATGTAGCCGAAAAGCCTGCCTGCCTACTTGAAAACCCGGATCTGGCCTAGCCTGACCTGACTTGACTTGGACACAATTGAGCATTCAGGGCCGGTCTTATCGAGGGCAAAAAAAACGAAAAAAAAAACGAAATAAAACGAACAGACTTTCGTTTTTCGCAAAAAACAGCAGGTTGAGTCCTAGCGAGGGCAAAAAAAACGAAAAAAAAAACGAAACAAAAATAAGAAGCCGAGTCGAATTTTTACGCGGTGCGATTTTTCGGAATGACTCAACCGCCACAGCACGTGGTTCCCGGCGATAGCGCTCGACAGCGACGGTGGATAGACACATCTCGCACACGTGAGGCACCCTCCACAGCAGGCGGTTCTCGTGGTCCAACCCGCTCCCCACGGAGTGCTCTAGAACTTGTGTATCGGCCATCGCAGTTCGATGGCAGACGTTTGAGTGTTGTGTGGGACTCATGTCCAAAAATATACCGCCACAGCCACTTCCTGATCCCCCGGTTTCTTACGAGGGCACCCCATGGTGATTCCCTACCCATATATATGTGCTCGCGCCGCCAGCAGACAAGCCGCGTGGCAGCCACATGCACTACCTCGGCCATCGTGCGCTTGCCAACCGGTCGTAGAAACTTTATCGGAAGTTCATCCCAACGCGTCGAGCTCCTCCTATGTTCCTCTTCGACCCTGGGTATCCCATACCTGGTATTTCGTTTATTTGGCACCCATTTCGTTTTTTTTCAAGTGTGAAAACGGAGGTATCGGGATCTCTACTTCTAATTTTTACAATTTGACCAATAAAACTCACGTACTCTTTAGTTCTGTTTTTCGTTTTTTCATTTCGTTTTTTTTTTTTCGTTTATTTGGCCCTCGATAAGACCGGCCCTCAGAAGAACAAAAAAAGGCAAAAACGCCAGGCTCAAGGCTTGCTTATCTCATGGAAACCCCGGGCGTGCCTTGACAGGTCACGACGTCACATATATATTTACAAAACAAATCGAGTTGACGGTAAAATTCGTACCATATCAAGTAAGGGGATCGGGGGGGGGGGAGGGAGAAGGGTACACACAGACACAACATTCCTTCGTGACTTTGGGGGAAGGGATCTCGATGAGACACTTCCCCCTGACAGACGTACCGCTTCGGCGTTTGCATTACCGCCTCCCCGTGGTCCAGGAAATCCGCTCGGAAAATGGTTGGGAGGGTCGTGCGTCGTGTAGCCTTATCACATGCGGGCACGAAATCCCTTTCTCTCGTGCTCCCTCTCTATATACAATGCCGGTACACATGTGCCCCCGGAGGGCCAAACACACCGGCAATATATTGCGGGCACCGGAACTATCCCGCGCACGGCCCCACTGGTTGATTCCGTCTGTGCCGAGCGAAAACACCGGCGCTATGTACCCCACACCGGCATTGCAGAGGGACTCACTCTGAGGTATGTACGGTAGCAGCATAGCGGCGAAAACCTCTCGGACTTTACGTCAGAACACGAGACGAGCGTCTCCGAGAAAACAAAATGCCATCGAGGCCATTCCTCGCTGGCGCCGCCACCACCGCCACCACCACAACCATAAACCGGCCCTGCCTGGCCCCGCGGGCGCCGCCGACACGTCTTCTTTGTTGAGACCGCGGTCACCCTGCTTCTACTGCAAGCCCTGCAAGTCCCCCCCCCCCCCCACGCCTCCTCGCGACCCTCGTCTCATTGAGCTCTTACAAAGACAGGAAGAGCACAAGTGCCCCCTCCCCCCCCCCTGCACACGACGTGGGCATACAAACATCCCTCGCGGAGACGGTGCACACAGTAGTAGCAACATACCCCACAGAGTGCCGATAATCTCTCAACACGGCACGCCTATCACGATGATGTGCCATGTTTCGTCCAACGCCTCCACAAGGACATTCTAACGCCTCGCACATCGTGCAAGGTGAGAGCGGGGGGGGGGGGGGGCGGTCCGTCGCCTCCCCACCCCAACCCCCACCGACCCCCCCCCCCCCTCCCCCGGCCCCCTGTGAACCTTGTCAAGACAATTTCACAGGCCAACACTGTTACCGACCCTGGCTCTCCTTTTTGTTTGTTTTCGACAGGACCGCTGCTACCCAACCAACCACCCACCCGGGACCCGATATCCCATTTTGACAGCTCTGCTCCCACTCAGCGGGGCAACAAAAATAAACAAAATTAGCCGCCGACGTTTACCCACCATAGGCTGAGGTTTCCACCACATGAAGGCCACAACCAGACGGGAACAACACTAACACCAGTACACTATTGTCCAGCCTGTGACATTCGCCCACGGGCTCGTGTCTACGAACAGTTGCGCCCCGGGTAGTAACCCCCCCCCCCCCCCCCCCTTATACTGCCGCCGGGGCATTAACCCTCTTGCTAAGACTACAGTCCCGTTTTGGGGACAAACTACTTAGAATTTGACTGGATTGTCTCCAAAACGGCACTGCAGTCTTGGTAGAAGGGTCAATCAAGTATTGTTCCAGAGCCCACGACGGACCCCAAGAAACCAAGGTACCCCCCCGTGTTTTACACTTCCCTGCCTTAGGGCTGGCCGCTGGCACAGTATGTACTGGCAGTAGAAATATACTGGCAGTGGCAATCTACTGATTGACCTGGCCAGTATTTATCGCCAGTAGTTTGTCTGCCTTGCGTAGGCCCAAGAAACACGCCGTATTATGGAACGGAAACTCACTAAACGCGTTTCGGGGGGGGTGTAGAGAAGAGACAGCAGTATATATATATATATACTGCTGGAATCCAGTATACGGGTTGATAATGACGACAATATAATCGCTACTGACTCGAATCAGCCGATACACAGCCGCACCATAGTTAGTTATGGGTACTATCCCCCCCCCCCCGTCATAGAACTAGCATGCTTTGGCTCAGCAACGGAGCACAACTGGCGTATTTACCACTGCGTACAGGAAGACCCTACGAGTACGCCCCCTCCCCCCTCCGCCGCCCTCCACGCCATCACCGGCCGCACCGGGAACACACAAACAAAAAAATCAGCACGGCGCTCTCCTCATCCCCACATAAGCGCCCGCCCGCCCGCCCGCCCGCCCGCCCGCCCGCCCGCCTCACAGGTGGTTCTCATAGCACAGAACGCAGCTCACCCTGTTCATGCGGCTCGACCGCATTCATAGCGCCCTTCACGGCTTAGGTTAGGCGGCACTTTGCGCTTGGTGCGAGCAGCGTCCACGAGTGCCTGGTCGAGTGAAAAACCCGACGTGCTCCGCCCCGGCATTGCAGGCAGAGGGGCTGTCTATCGCGGCTATACGACCACGGCCACGCACGACACAAGTCAAGCTTCGCGCTCGATGCAAACCAGCGTCGAATGCCTGGTCGGCGCAACACCCGGCGCGCTCCGTCTCGGCATTGCGCGTAGGGACACAGGGATGCCGAGAGGGTCTACTACGGTCATGCGAAGTATGCAACTACGGCCATCTGTGACATGAGTACTACACCCCCCCGAGCGGAAGTGTGCTCTCCTAGCCAAGCATGAACGGTCGCCCACAAGCCTAAAAAAAAAGTCATCATGCAGTTCCGGCAGCAACGACAACAGCCGAGTCCACCGCCTGTTGGTCAAAAACAAAAAGAAGGAAACAACAAATATAAAAAACAGGGAGTTCAAGGGGGAAAAGGCGGGGAGGGAGCGAGGGGGGGGGGTGTACTTGATATAATGCATGGACGTAGTGGTGGGTGTGTCAGTGAGACTTAACAATTGACGTCACTAAGAAAATGACTACTATTACGGGGGTCCCTCGTTACTAGGACCAAATATTGTCAGTAAAAATTGTCAAATGTGTGGTTTTTCATGTATACCATAGGTCCTATTAGCTATGGTCCCCCGTAACAGGTATGTGGTTAGAGAACACAAGCACTGCCTAGTGGTAAGGACCATCTACGCACTACCTGGTACAGGAATTCTAGTACAAAACATGGTCACAACAAGAGGCGGGGGGGGTGGGGGGGGGGGGTACTCGATAGGAGAGATGTACTCGATCTCATGCATGGCCGTAGTCGTATGACCATGGACCCTCGCAATGGGGGGGTGTACTCGATAGGAGAGATGTACTCGATATCATCTTCGTCTGGTGGGGGGGGGTGGGGGCGTATTCATTTGTTGCTTGCCGTAGTCATTTGACCATTGACCACGCATCCCTTTCGAGACGGAGCACCGTTCCTACTCCTAAAGAGAGACGCTGCCAACATTTGGGCACTCATTACGCAATGGGGGGGGGGGGGGGGGGGGGGTACAGCAAAGCGAGCTTCTTGGAAAAAACAAGCATCGGGGCGAGTGTTAAACGAGTCTTGACAAGTCTTGGCAACGTTGCATTCTCCAAAGCATACACCAGGTACACCTGGTAAGCTTGTGCCGAAACATTTTCACGTAAACCGCGATTCCAGTTTCCAGTAGCAAAAAAAAAACTCGGGAGTTTGTAGCAAGACACGCTCGTTAAATACCTCGAAAAGTCTTGATCGAATGAAACCCCCTACGTTAACCTTCCAACGCCCGCCTACGTATACCCCTGGCAAAAGAAACCATGAAAAAAGATTACAATTTCCCCCCCGTGATCTCTCTCTGGAGATCTAGAGGTCGTGCTGGTCAGCCGATCGACCCTCGCACTATGTCGCACCTTGCCGTTGCTGCTTCCGGCCGAACCCTGTCCGTGCCCACCCTCCCTCTGGATAGACCGCGCAAGGCAGTCGGGCATGAGGGACAAGGCTACTGGCACGACAACCACGCCATGGAAGAACTGATGAGGATCATGTTGGGGGTGGACGGCCGGGGCAGGGGGGAGGGGGGGGGGGATAGACGGGGGGGTCGTTATGGGATATGGGGGTAAAAGGAGGGGGGGGGGGGGGGCACCTGGAAGACGTCGTCTCTATGAGCTAGACACTGCTTGCTTTGCATGAAAGCTCGCGGCTATTACGGGGGGCCATAGTTAACAGGACCAAATATTGTTTAGTATAAATGGTTAAACATAGAGGTTGTTATGTATACCATAGGTCCTACTAACTATGGTCCCCCGTAACAAGTTGCGCGAAGGGGTGAGCCGCATCCTATACGATATATATGCAAGTATGTTCCAGAAAACTAAGTACCGCTTGGTCGACCGGAATTTCTTGCACGCGGATGACAGCGTTAAAAATGCATCAACAACGTCACAACAACAACAACGAAAGAACAACACAACAACAACGAAACGACAACACACCAACAACAACTAGGACACAACAACAACAGCAACAACAACAATAACGAGGACGACGAGACGCGCGCACCCCGAAGGTGATGATGATGAGGAACATCTTGAAGAACACTCTGAAGACGACATTGCTGGCGAAGGCGAGCGGCATGATGCCCAAGAACGTCGTCGCCGCCCCCACCATCACCGAGGGGCCGATCTCCCCCAGAGCGTCCGCTATCCTCGCATCCTTGGGGGTGTTGGGGTCCTGGGTACAGGAGATGGGGCGGGGGGAGGGGGGGCCGGGGGGGGCATAATTATTTGTTGCTGGCCTTAGTCGTTTGACTATTGACCACGCATGCAACCTGAGGGGGGGGGGGGTTAACAATGACAGTAGCAATAGCAATAGCAATAGCAGTAGTAGTAGTAGTATAGTAGTAGTTTAGCAGTAGTAGTAGTGGTAGTAGTAGTAGTAGTATAGCAGCAGTAGTAGTAGTAGTAGTTTAGCAGTAGTAGTAGTAGTAGTTTAGCAGTAGTAGTAGTAGTAGTAGTAGTAGTTTAGTAGTAGTAGTAGTAGTAGTAGTAGTGGTAGTGGTAGTAGTAGTAGTAGTAGTAGTAGTAGTGGTAGTAGTAGTGGTAGTAGTAGTAGTAGTAGTAGTAGCAGTAGTAGTAGTGGTAGTAGTAGTAGTAGTAGTAGTAGTAGTAATAGTTGAGCAGTAGTAGTAGTAGTTTAGCAGTAGTAGTAGTAGTAGTAGTGGTAGTGGTAGTGGTAGTAGTAGTAGTAGTAGTAGTAGTAGTAGTAGTAGTGGTAGTAGTAGTAGTAGTAGTAGTGGTAGTAGTAGTAGTAGTAGTAGTAGTAGTGGTAGTAGTAGTAGTGGTAGTAGTAGTAGTAGTA
Source organism: Nereocystis luetkeana (assembly GCA_031213475.1). NCBI lineage: Eukaryota > Phaeophyceae > Laminariales > Laminariaceae > Nereocystis > Nereocystis luetkeana. The sequence goes on from JARUPZ010001439.1 coordinate 17,999, forward strand.
GTAGTAGTAGCAGTAGCAGTAGTTGCAGTAGCAGTAGTAGTAGTGGTAGTAGTAGTAGTAGTAGTAGTAGTAGTAGTAGTAGTATTAGTGGTAGTAGTATTAGTGGTAGTAGCAGTAGCAGTAGCAGTAGCAACAACAAGAGCGCAGTAGGTTAGCAGTGATTGCCTACCGTTCTCGGATCTAGCGTACGATACCACTATTATTATTATTACTAACACAGACGGCGCTTAAAACTAGGGCTCCCCTTTCGATCTCCTGAAGCGTACAAAACGTCCACCGATGCAGGCATACCGTTTTTCGGGTTTCCCAAAACCCACAAAAAAAAACAACAGAGATATTGAATTCCGATTCCCCATGGCCAGACAACAACAACAACGACAGCAACAATGACGAGGACGACAGCAACGACGACGAGAAACAACAACTACCGCCCACCATCAACCAATGCACTCAACTTAACGCCAGTTACGAATACCCTGCTGCGCGACCATCTTACGGCGGCGCATCAACGAACCTGGTGCAGGAAGTAGTGAACGATGTGCACCATGTAGTCAACCACCAGCCCGACGGCCATGATCAACTCTTGAGATGATGATGGTGTTATTTTATTTTCAAAGGCACGAGACGGGCGGTAGAGAGCGAAGCGTCGGTGGGCGGGTTGACGGATCAGAGAAAACGAGACAGGCCGTGTTCTCCGGACAGAAAATCGTACGATACCACATTGGTTGAAATCCTTCGAGGATTATGTACGGGGGACCATAGCTAATAGGACCTATACCGTAGCGGGAAGGGGGGATAATAGCCCGCTATGTGACCCCGGATCTGAGTTACGAGTTGGAAGGAGAGAGAGAAGAAGATGTGCGAAGATAATAAATGGGATGAGAAGGAAAAAATAAATAAATGACATACACAAAAACCTACCAGGTATATATTTAACCAATTTTACCAACAACATTTGGTCCTATTAACTATGGCCCCCCCGTAAATAGCAAACGACGACGCCATTGCGGCGCGGAGCCCTCGGCAGGTTCTCTCTTGTGTGGGTTCGGGGTGGGGGACACAATCGGGCACACTGGTAGACCGCGCGGTGGGTTGTTGGAGCCTCGGGTCTCCACGGAACGGAGTGGCGGCGAAGGCCTTGGGCGACCCTGAACTCGTGTGTAACGAGGCGGTATACGATCTAGGGGAGGGGGGCCTGGTATCTACAAAAAACACTGTACCCGGGTATTGAATGAAGCACGCTATTGCGGGGCACCATTTCGGCGGCGGCAGCGGCGGCGGCTGTACGCCAGGGGCGCTCCACCGATAACGGTGATGCTGTTGACGTCCAGGCCCCAGTGGTACACAAACCCAAGAAGCTCCACGTCGATGATCACCTGTCACGTCGGTCATCGCGCGCGGTGGGGTATGCGAAGGCAAATCAGAGCGTGTCTGTGCGTATACGAGGTAGGTATCGGGCTTGCTGCTGATGGAGGGGGGCGGGGGCGGGGCGCGGGGGGGGGGCGGGGGGGGGGGGGGGGTTGCACTCGATGTCATGCATGGCCGTTGTCATATGACCATACTGTACACGTGGTGGTCAGAAGCACAAATGGTTGTGGGAATGATATAAGGGGGGGTAGGGGGGTACTTGTTTTTCTGTATGTGCGTCGTGGCAGGTCCACCGTAAAACTGGGAATATGTGCACATCGATGCGGGTGACCTGCAACCATTTTACATGTCGAACAGATCATGCAGATCATGTGCAGATCATCTATTCCCACAACTCATCGTCTAGATATTTCGAGGCAGATAGACAATGCATTCCTGATATTGTATGATCTAGCTCGGGCTACAGGGTGGGAGTCGTTCAATGTTCACGATCTACGTCAGCGCATGCTGTTTCTTAGGATGGATCTGTAGTACCAGGCAGATCATGCGTAGCCTCTCACAACGGTAGGCGGGAAACTAGATTATCTACCTGTAGCTAGATAAAATAGACATACCATGATCTATCTGTAGATATATATATATATATATATATAGAAAGAGAGATAGAAAGATAGATAGACATATCATGATCTATCTGTATATATATAGAGAGAGAGATAGATAGATAGATAAGACAGATCATGATCTATCTATCTGTCTGAGGTGCGAACTACAGTTTCGTAGGTCGGGATTTTTTTCGTCCCCCCTCCCGCAAGGCCAACACAACCGCATCCCCCCTCCCCCCCTTTAACAGAAAACAAAAACAAAGCTCGCATTCATTGACCCTGTCATCCATACGCTAGAAAATCCGCCGCCAAAGCGGTTCTCAGTAGGATGCAGCTCACCCTTCATGCGACTCGCCCAACACCTCACGGCGCTTCGCGCTTTGGTGCAAGCAATGTCCGCCTGGTCGGCGGAAAACCCGACGTGCTCCTTCCCGGCGTTGTGGGGATGCGAGGGTCTATGGTCATACATACGACTACGGCCGTGCATGATAACGAGTCCACCCCCTCCCCCCCCCCCCCCCCGCCCCCCCTCCCCCCCTCCTCCCCCCTTCCTACCCCATAAAAACACCCACACCCCACATACACACAAAACGATACCCCCCCTGATGATAGGCTACGAAAACAAAAAAACGAAAAAAAAAGAAGAGAAAAAAACGAAAAAAAAAGCCT